>OOFC01022914.1:37044-71912 GCA_900323345.1 Pseudochromis fuscus
TACCATAGACTGTTTACATAATGGACAAAGCTAACATGACATCACCTGTTAGCTTCACCTGTCTGGCAATTGAACATCGCCATATTGGTTGTTTGGAGCCAGAAATGACCATATTTGGATATGAAGGAAGGAGTGAGGGGGGCGGCATGGTGGTGCAGTGGTTAGCACTTGTGCCTCACAGCAAGAAGGTTCTGGGTTCGAATCTCGGCTCGGGCCTTTCTGTGCGGAGTTTGCATGTTCTCCCTGTGCATGCGTGGGTTTTCTCCGGGTACTCCGGCTTCCTCCCACAGTCCAAAGACATGCTGGTTAGGTGAATTGATCAAACTAAATTGACCGTAGGTGTGAGTGTGAGAGTGAATGGTTGTTAGTCTTTGTGTTAGCCCTGCGATAGGCTGGCAACCTGTCCAGGGTGTACCCCGCCTCCTGCCCTATGACAGCTGGGATAGGCTCCAGCAGACCCCTGCGACCCAAGTGTGGACTAAGCAGGTATAGACGATGAGATGAGATGAGGAAGGAGTGAGGAGGCGGGACTAAATTTGAACTCACTGCCCAATGTGTGTGAGACTCAACTTCAGAGCTGATCTCATTGGCGATTAGCCCTGTGGATCAAACTCACAACGCCCCTAAATATTCCTCTTTTTGAAGCCTAATATCTAATTAACTGTGTTTTTTTTTTTTTTTTAGATGGACCATCACATCTTGAATAAAAAGAGATAACTTCAGCAACATCAGAATGACTTGTGAAAAAAAAACATTGACTGAGTATTTCATGATTGAAAAGTCAGGTGGAGTTTTATTTTTAGCCAACATCTCGTGGCCATCGGTGGTATTGCGCCTTTTTGGCATTTTGGCAGTGGCCTCATTTTTGAGTCGCGGTTACTCTGTTCATTTCTTTACAGTCTGTGGTTCTTGCACAAAAACTTGAGGATGATGTGTAGTTTCACCTGTGCATCTGTTTCTCTGTCTGAGGAGGATGTTAGAGGATGACTGGAGGTTTCTGACTGGGTGGGATCGTGTGTGGGTAACTGTTCCTCCTGCACAGATAAAAACAGCAGAAACACATCATCATCAGTGTCCAGTCCTGCACCAGTGTGTGAGTTTTTGCATCTCAGATTATAAAATACTCACCTTTTTATCTACTGGATGAAGGAATTCATCTGTTTGGACTTCGAGCTGCATGTGATCAACACAATAAACACAATATTAAACATAATATTTGTAGCTAATCCAGCTGAGAGCATTCAAACAAACAAATCTACCTGTTTGTTCTCTCTCTGCTCTCGAGAGACTGGTGGGTCATCTGTGGAAAGTTCGTCCTGTTTAAAAGAAAAAAAAAAAAACTTATCATAACTTTTAAACCCACAGTAGATGAAGTGGAAAGCAGATGAAGTGGGAAGTATAATGACAAACTAATTTTTTTCTTAATTAAATTCAAGTGGTGGGTGTGTCATTAATCAAGTGTCTCCAGTATTCATGTGGGTGTAGATATATTTCAGTCCCAGGCGATGCTGCTATATTAAAAAAAAAGTGGCGAGTTTGACGAGTTGTTAACATGAAGGCACTCACTACGACAATGCTCCAACTCCTCCCCATCATCAGCATCATCATCATCACTTTAAAAGAAAGTTCTCAGCAGTGCATAAATGAGTCATTTACTGCAGCAGCTGCCTACCTCATATATATAACTGTAGTCTTCACCGTTTGAAAACTCCTCTTCCTCATCTTGCTTTTCCTCTTCATTTGTCTTAAGATAAAGAAAAAATGAGGATTACAACAGGAAGAGATTACAGAGCATCATTCATCATCTGTGCGAATGAGGACAACGATGCCAAGCGATTACAAAGCAACCCATTTATCAAATTATTATTATTATATTAACCACATGGATGTTAAGACACATGCATGCTTTTAGTTACAGGAGCCATATCATGTTTACAATAACTGTTTAAATCAGTGTTATATTTATAATTTGTTAATTTATAATTATTCTTAATTATCTTTTAGTTACCAAGCAGTTATTTCTAGTTATCGTCATGTTAGTGTCACTGTTGGTGGGTTTCTGTAGGGTAAGGCAGCCATGTTAGTCGGTGTGTTTTTGTTTATTTTCCAGGTTTAGTCTGACCCCCTTCAAGGACATTTACCAGGCGTTGTCTCTGCCTCTTATGTCGTCCTTTATTTCCTTTGCCCTGGTTAAGAAGTTCACAGTCAGAGAGAGAAGAGGTAAAGGTTTCTCATGCTTCAGAAGTTGTTGATGATCAAGTATGAAACTATAATAAAGATAAGTTGATCAGTTTAAGGAGATAATTAGGAGGGAGATAAGTAGTTAATGATTACCAACAATTAAAAACACAGTTAAGATGATTAGGAGCCATCAGTGTTACCAAACAGTTTAGACCTTTTTGTATTTATGGGACCACACCAGAGGTTTCATATGTTTCAGACATTTGATTCAAAACATTTACACATGTTGCTCATGATCAATTTTGAAGGCATTCCCACAGTAATTGACTTTCCAGGAAGCCACTGTTTTAGGGTCCTTGCCCCACTGGATGTTTGTGTTGATTATCTCATCAATCTGTTCAAACTATACATGGATCACATACTAGATATCTGAGGTAAAGTGGCCATCATTTCAAAATATCTTTGCAACAAAAACCTTCATGCTTATTGCAATGTAAATGTTAATTTATTGTTTAATGTTTGGATAAAAAATTCTGACTAATTATAAATGTCTGAGGGCCTGTCCACATTTGTGTTACTAAGCAACAATACCTTAATGTCAAACTTTCAATCTGTAATTTGTAAGCTTTTATTCATCTGGTAAGAAAGATGAGTTAAACCATGAAACACTGGTATGGTCGTCTATTAATATGTATTAAAAACATATTAAAGAGTATTATGTGTTGTTTAAAACTCTGATCAATAAGACAGCTTTACTTTCCCACGTTCCCTGTTCTTCTTCTTTGATCCTGAATTCTTCTTCACTGAGTCTTCCTGAGTGAGGAGAACGGTCTCCACCACAGTTTCAGGTAACCCTGAAACCGTCTGACACACAAATTTACTCCTTTAGTATTTTGTTATCAGCAGAATAGAAACTCTAGATGAATCCTGAGGTGTTTCATCTCAAATACATAACTACACATGATTAGAAATATACATGTTATGACATATTTATTTGGTTTGAAGCATATTTGATTGAATACAACTCTGTCGTACACTCTCTCGGAGCAATAACATGTTTTAAATACCGTATTTTCCGGACTATAAGCTGCTACTTTTTTTAAACACAGGTGTGGCTCAGTATCGGCGGCACGAGGCTCGTTAGCTTTTTACAAGCTAGCAAGCTCCGTGCCGCTGATACATTTAGCCTCGTCACATTAGACCCGGTCAGAGTGGACCACATGAAACTGTTCGAATAAATTCAATAGGGGATCAATAATCCAGACAATACGGTATTCAATATGTGTTTTGAAATATCCTTACCTCCTTGCTTGTAGTATAATTGAAAGTAGAATTAACTACATTGAGACTGAGTTTGATTGCAGACACTTCATCACTGTCCCTGTGGACTGTGTCCTTCCCCCTGGATCCATTTAACCTGGTCTCAATCCTGTTGAGCTGCTCATCTCCATTCAGTGTGGTGACGGTCCACAAGGTCGGACTCTCTGCAGTTTCCTGTAAAGGATTCTTCACATTAAAAGACAGAAATAGATTGTATGAGAAATAATTAGTGCACAGTTGGTGAAAGACTGAGTGCAATGTGGAACAAAGACTTTTTTGCTCAGGTTTCTTTTGAGCCCACTCACACATACACATTAGAAGCAGATAAGAAGAGATAATAATACATAAGCCTGTTATAATGACAGTTGTGTTTTCTGGTACATGTATGGAGAAGAGAAATATGTAGTGTTAAAAGCTTCAGCAGCTCTTATATCAAGAACAACTATTGTGACACTAACATGTTTTGTCTTGTGATGCTCATCAGGGTCAACGGAGGAAAACACAAATAACATGAGACAAAATAAATACATAAGTTTTTAAGAAAATCTGTCTTGTATATACATAATAGCTAATCATACATAGTTATTGGAGGTAGGGGTGCAGGTATATAATTGCCTGGTTTCAGGTCTAGTTTCACAGAAATTAGGGGTTTCTCTAATGATGGAGATGTGAGACACCAGTGCTAATATGAAATGAAATATTGATGAAAAATACAAATGATTACAAGCAGGTTATTGAGCCTTTATGAAGACATTCGATGACTCCAAAAAACAATGCAGGAAAAACTTGAGCACATGTCCATTTGTCTCTGAAAGAGTTTTAAGAAATTTAATAATTTCATCCTACAGGTAGATTTTACTTCCTTTTTTCTGAAAGATGAGGTTTCAGGTTACTTACAATTGATTCAGGATGCTGATCATCTAAATCGGTGTCCTCTATGGTGTCCAGCGGCTGACTGGTGAGGTCAAACTTCACAGAACTCTGTTGATGAAGCACAAACTAACAATGAGTATCACTGTGTGTGTTTTGTATTTGAAATGCTGTTATCGTTATCCTAAAGAATCTGAGTAAATTCAGTGGATTTAAATCAGAGTCAGAACTGAAAGGACAGATCTTCAAATTGACAAGATATTTGGAACAAACTGGTTTCTAACAAGCACAGTTGTTCTGTAAACTTATAATCCCACGTGGGATGGACCTCAACAATACACAGACTCTCCCCATTCTTATAACACATCAGACAGTGGAGTTTACATACTGTGTAATCAGTGATGATGTTGGAGGTGTGAGTTTCTGGGTTTTCTTTAGTTTTCTTTGAGGTGCTGAGGACATGGAGCAGCTCCTCTATTCCATCCTGCAGCAGCCTGTCAATCAAAGCCTTCAGCAAAGGCAGCTGAGGAAAAGATTAATTCAGAGGCTCAAACTCTTGTGTTACTGCTATGGCATCACCAATTCTTTTAACTTGCAATGCTCAACTCACCCTTATGCCGTAGGATTCAAACATCCTTTCAATGTCCTAAATTGGAATAAAATAATATTTTGTTCAGAGACTTAATAATGTAAAATGAGAACATGTATCCCAAAGGAATTATTATATCCCATATTCAACCTTCATCTCGAGAGATTTTCCAGGAGCTCCAGCATCACCCTGCAGAGACGTGCAAGTAAAGGCAGTGAAAATAACATCATTTCCATTTTCATTTCCATATTTGTGACGTTGCTCAGCTCTACCTTGTCTCCTTTCAGGCCTCGTTCTCCTTTATCACCCTGCAAAAAAAGAGAGAAATGAGTTACCAAGCACAGGTTTGTGTTTGTGTGTGTGTGTCTTTAGGATCTCAGCTTCAATATAAACACCGTTACCGTCTTACCTTCATTCCCGGAGAACCCTAAACACACAGAAACAGAGGAGCAAGACATTTGAACATGCATCTACAATGCATGACATCAAGCTCACCCCATCTGTTTGCAGGCAATTGCACAACCCATTGCAACCCACAATGAAAGCATAACAGTCATCGCTAAATGATGACTCAGATTCCATGCAGGCAACTAATGAATTATGCCATGCAACAGCCCAAATGATGTGCCATTATTTACGAGCTATAAATATGCACAGGCGTGTGTGTAAGTATCAAACTCACAGTAGCTCCCGGAGGACCCATCGGGATTGGAAATGCTTGTCGGATTTCGTCAATGGTGGCGCCCTGATAACAGATGCACAGAAAAATTACCCATGTTAAACTGCTATTTAGGTCTGAGAGAACCTGAAACCCCACAAGACAGAAACGAGTCAGGCTGATAATGATTATAGGTACAATTATGAACACACCATCTGTATCTACGCATTTTGAAAGAACTTCAAATTAAGGAATTTGCTTCCCTAATTAACAAATCAGCAACACGTGTAATCAATAAACATGTTTATTTTTTACCTCAGTGGTGACAAGCACTTGTCTCCCAGGCAAACCTGGAGATCCTGGTTCCCCCTTACTACCATCTCTACCCTGTGAAGACACAAGCAGCAACACTCACTGAGGCTGCAACTCAATTTTCCTGCAAATACTTTTTTGTAACCTGCAAAACTACTCACATTTGCACCTGTATCGCCCTTGTCGCCCTGAAATAGAGAATAGATTAACTCATGCATTTAATAAATAAATGTTTCAGGTGGTTGTGATTAATTTTGAGAACCTTTCTGCCGTCCTCTCCTTTAAGTCCACTCGCTCCCTGTAAAAACAAACATTTTTAACTTCAATAATTTACCTAAACATAGCTAGAAAATTGAGCGCAGTGATGGAAATGTCAAATAAAAACTACTCCTCACATCTTGTCCTGGCAGGCCTCTCTTCCCATCGATGCCAGCTCTTCCCTGTAGAGAAGAGGAAATATAACAACCATAACAGATTGATAATTATACTACATACGGTTTAGGCTAATGACACACCTGAAGCAACAATCTACTTTGTTGTATTGGCTTGAATGTAAATGATGGATGGTAATGACCCAGAGCGATACTCACAGGTGTTCCTGGTAAGCCAGGCATCCCAGCGATCCCAACCCGGCCCTGGTCTCCTTTCTCTCCTTTCTGGTCGCACACAAAACCACATCATCACGTTCCAACAATTGCATAAAAAGTGCATGTGTTATTACTTTAAAACTCACTTTTTTAAAGTCTCACTGACTGTTTATTTAAAGGCAAAATAAAGTTTGATCTAAACACTGACAGACATTATACAGTAAATAATATTTTAGCAGATTGTGCAAACTATCTTTATTTTCCCAGGAGAAGTGAGGGTGGTCTAACAACACTCAGACTTTTGTGTCTGTACAAAAACATCAGTCTAAACAGGCTTTCTTCCTTTTATTCAAGTTTTCTCATTTCAAGGTGCATAGGAAACAAAAATGAAATAAAAAAATTCTACATTATCACCTACAATTATCAATGAATCATATTTTTCCTGTACTTTGCAGCCATTTATAGCAACAACACCCCACTGATGTGTCTAATTGAACTATCACAATCTAGAGACCAGAAACATTACTTGAGTATTACTATTACTATGGTTATTAAAATTTTAATATATAAACTTTTTTTCACTTTCTTCCAAACTGAATTCAAAGCTGTTGGGAAATCTTACAAAAAAATAAAAAAACTCAGATAACCTGTTATATGTTACTGCAGTATTCTGAGTAGGAACAGTATAATTTCATACAGTGTGGTTAAAGGAAACACACTGTCGCACTCACCGGTCCAGGCTCTCCTTTTTGCCCGTGTTCACCCTGCAGTTATTAAAAACAATCTTGTGATTCAGTTCATTCTCATTAATACTCAATGCACTTCACAGAGACACTGCTATAATATTTTCAATTTAGATAAATTAATTCAAGTAACACTATGTGCGTGGTGTGTGAGTCTGTATAACCTTCATGCCTGGTTTTCCTGGTACGCCATCAAGTCCAGAACCACCCTGCAAAACCAATTGTTTCATATTTGCACATTAATTTGAACAAATAACAAATAATAAGTCTCGCTGATAAAACAATACAACATGCAATTTAAAACCCTGCATACACATACCAGAGCATGTCCTGGTAATCCAGGTTTCCCTTCAGGACCCTGGACAGAGACAAATACTCCAATATTTAGTGAATTTCTCCATTGTGAGATTAATAAAGTCTCTCTTATCTTAATATTTAAATGATTCAAGAGAATTAAGAAAACAAATCATTATTGTCACAACAGGAAGTAGTTAGAAATAATCCATTAAACACTAAATACCTTGCTAATTAATGATTATATTCATTAGGAATCAATCTAAAGATAGTTGTTAGTCCATAAAATGTATAGAAAATGTGTTTTAGTCAGCACCAAATGAAAGTTGGTATAATTAGAGTCATAAAAACACCAACAATCTGTCACGTTAGAAAAACTGGAGAACCAGAGATAATCTGCTTGAAACAGACTTTTAGGGACTACAACTAGAACCCAAGAACACATCCTATCAGGTACACACTGACCTATGGAGAAACGTAACACATTCCTAAACGTAACACATTCCTACACTGATTCTTTAAACTGTTGACTGATAATCATTTTGACAATTTCAATAACAGGATCACATCAAGTGGTGTCATATGATTTGAGCCTTGAATTCACCTTTTCCTGTGTGATCATGATCAACTCGTAGTATGAATCATATCTACAAGTAAGTGACAAGATACTCACTCTTGATCCAGGGAGACCTGTTTCTCCTCTCAGACCAGGCTGACCAGGCTCTCCTGGTTCACCCTGTGGGGAAGGGAAGGAGAAACTTTTCAATTCCTTCATGAAAATGTTTAAATTTAAGGATGTTGCAGATTGTTTCTCACATTACCTTAATCACTCTGGTCAATACGTTATTGTCTGCAACAATCTGGGAGACAACAGAATGACACATTAAAAGTTAGACTGCTAACTAACACACACTCTCAGCTGATTGGGAACAGACATAAGGTCTTGTGGGACAATGGTGTTTTTTTCTTTGGCTAAAACAAAAGCCTTTGTCAAACATGGTTGAGCTCATGAGGAGTTGTCAAAAATGATAATAAAGATTTGTTTACTTGTGTCCCCGGAGGTCCAGGTTTTCCCTTTGTGGCAATGGCAGCGTGATCAAAAGACGAAACAGACGAAAGCACAGTTAAAATCTAAAATGTCACACTGCTAAACACGATCTATATTTGCAACACCAATGGAAAATAGTAGGTGCACTGAAGGGTGGCACACACACACAAAGCCAAAGTTAATTACTCAGCATATCAAAACAGAAATCGTGAAGTCACAGAAGGAAAGCAAGTTGTGACACAGAAGAATGATCAGGAGTCGGTCAACCAGGAGAAACAATGAAGACCATCAGTGAGAGAGAAAGATGGAGGATACAGACATACCGGCTCTCCTTTGTCCCCTTTGTTTCCAGTACCCTGCAAAACAGGAAAGAACATCAAAGGTTATGTTGCCTAGATCTGTTTGTTTCATCATTTACTTTTTTAATTCAACCAGTTACTTACAGGTTGGCCAGGATTTCCAGGGTCACCTTTTTCTCCTGGGTCCCCTGGTCGTCCTGGTAACCCCAGCGGACCCTGATTAGTAATAAAAATGGACTTAAAAAGCGCTTTTGTTTCACAGTGAACACAGAAATAAAAGTGTGAGGCCATGAGGAAATGTGTGTATAACTGCTGCAACTTAATAGCTGCCTAGCAGGGATGTGAAATGCAAAACAAACACACAGGGCGGCTGTGGCTCAGGTGGTAGAGCGGGTCGCCTATGGATCGTAAGATTGTGGGTTTGATCCCCAGCTCCTCCTGTCCACATGTCGAAGTGTCCTTGGGCAAAACACTGAACCCTAAGTTGCTCCCAATGGTGGCTGGTGCCTTGCATGGCAGCTCAGTAGCCACTGGTGTGTGAGTGTGTGTGTGAATGGGTGAATGAGTTCTCATGTAAAGCGCTTTGGGACGTAGCTTAGGTCATGAAAGCACTATAAATGTACTCCATTTACCATTTACCAAAACAAACACACAGTGAAGAGCATAAAATTGGGTGATAATTAACAAATGTGTGACAACATGAAGGCTTGGCCCTAAAAATACTGATTTCAATGATGTTCCTGACATATTATACATTTATTATAACAAAATACCTTGATTCCTCTGTCACCAGGTTCTCCAGTTGGTCCCTGTTCACCCTGTGTGAACAACAATTAATCATTTAAAGGACGGCGACTGGATAACCACGACCTGCACATCAGACATTGTTTGAAGGTAACATTTGATACTATATGGACTTTATTTTATTACCAAAACAGCTGAACGCCTGAGCATCATGAAAGTTAAAAAGCTGATGAATGAAACAATCAAAACCATCAAGACAGGAAAACAGTACCTTAAGTCCTTGCTCTCCCTTGGTACCAGGTGCACCCTGTACACAAAGTCAACAAGTGTTACCAGTATCGCAGTGTAAATATGTAGGTGATATACACACCATAACTTGTCATTTTCCTGAGCTCCAGTAAAATTAATCATCTGAATGTGTACTTACAGTTTGTTAACTTAATAATTTCTCCTGATGTGTTCTAACAAAATCCTTTGTAACAAATAATCTCAATTGTAATGCAACAACTTTTGTCAAAGCTGTAACAATCACTCAGGATTACTTACATCTTTACCTCTTAATCCTGGATCTCCAGGATTGCCAGGCAAGCCAACACTCCCTTTGTCACCTTTAAAGCCATCCTGCCCCTGAACACAGACATGACCTCTGATTTAGGACAACAATATCTCCACCGCTGCTTCCTGGGATCTTCACTATGTACAACAGCTTGTGGCTTTACTTTGTCTGCCTGCTGTTTGGTGCTGGGCAGAGATCATACACTGAGTTTTTAAAGCTCCTCTTTTTTCTTTTTTTGTACTGAAAACAGCTTCCTGCTGCGACTGGAAATGAAGTTGTTGAAAGTGATGAGAGCAAAAAGAAATGTTGTGAAAGACAAATAATATGTTAAAAGATGCTGCAAAAAGGGTGAGTTCATGGTGAGGGGAGGATTATCTGTCTTGCTCATTTCACCCATTACTAATATGGAAATACAGATTAGGAGTAAGGAGTTTTCACTTACCTTGGGTCCTGGTTTTCCAGACAAACCAACATTACCCTATGAATAAATACAAATAATTAAAAAAAAAACATTTCACCACAATCCCTGTTTCATTATTACAGAATGACAGCATCACTCACCCTTTCACCATTTTCCCCCTTTGGTCCCTGCTGTCCAGGAATCCCAAAACCAGGACTACCCTGCATTCACCGAAACAAACCAACAAACATGGTAAAATTATTATTATTATTCAGGAGCAAACATCTGTTTACTGTTTTCTCAAGTATTTCTCACTATTAACCTTCGCTCCTTTGTCTCCTTGCTCTCCCTTTATTCCCTGGGGGCCAGTGGGACCAACTGGACCGACGTCTCCCTGACAGACAGAAAATGTGCACAAACACGAGCACGTACACATCAATCAGTCCGGTCAGCAAACTTCACATCACTCTAAATGGTACCCTGTGGACTGAGAATAAAGAGGTCCCGCCCACTGGAGCATTCAGCCCCACTGAAAAAGCTAATGAGAGAAAATCTTAATTGTGTTTGATAAGCGGGCCCAGAGGATTGAGTCTAAGAGTGCAAGAAATGCCCCGAACAATTAATTAACAATGTTTCCATGGAATAAAACATCAAGAGATTCACTTCCCTCTGGCAGACTGAATTTCTTTTTTTTTTTTTTTTTTAAAGCCAGTTAAGATAAATACAACTGGCACAAATCAACAGTGTGGTGCAGCAGCCATAGTTAGATTGAGTATTTTAAATGCTTGGACTAATTGCTAGAACCTAACCCCAAAACTTTTAAAACTTGGACCAATGCAGATTGCTTTAATTCAGCAAATATTTGGTGAAGGCTCAGCTTCTTTGGAGCCAAGACAACTTAAACTTCAGGGTAGATCCAATTAAATAAAACTGGATGTGACCTGCACAGACATAACTTCATCCATGGTAGGGTGAGATCTATATATGTGCTCTCCTCACTTATTGGAAGCGGGTTGAGAGTTTTAGTTTAATCATTTCTTACCAACACATTAGGAGTTTGTGAAGCTGTCTGGCTTCATCAAGTCTACCAATGATGAATTAAAAGAAATTCATAGTTTCAATAGTATCTGGTGATTATGTTTCTTTTCTTTATTTAAGTTTTGATTGTTGCTTTTTGACTTTAAAATGTTGACACAGGGACACTAAAGATCTGCAAAGGATTTTTAGGATATTCAACATTTTTATAGGTTAAAATTGTGTGTAAAAAATCTCCCTGTAACACAGTGGTGAAGATGGAAATTGACTCAAAAAGTTTTAAAACAAATTGGCTTTGTTGACTTACCCTGGCACCCTTTTTTCCAGTTGGACCAATTATCTGTTGTGATAGAAGAAAGAAGATTGAGAGCTGGGTTACATGTTCTTCTATTTATAGAGCTGAAATGAGTGAATCCATTTTCTTACACCCTTGGCAGGATCTCCAGGGACTCCTCTTGGACCTTCATCTCCTTTTAACCCCATAGGCCCCGTCAGACCCTAGAAACACCAAAGTAAATGGAAAACATTTCAAATTTCTGAGCTATCATTTCTGTTATGACTGATTACTTCAGGCTTATCTACTTCTTTTTATGATCTAAGAAAGTAATCTGGTTGAATTAAAAAAGGTATTACAAAGGACAGGAAGATGGTCCTCATGACAACCTTCCTGAGGTAATCTCTTCTAAAGGACTACGCTGCCTCAAATTAAAAATCACTGAAGCAGGAATAAAAATGGCCCATTTGCAAACGATACCCACTGAGGCCTGACGATTTGGCTCATGACTGTTTGCAATCATAACCATCTCTGATAGAGCCTAATTTCCAAACCCAGAACAAAACCACTTCCTTGTTTATTAGTTTATCGATCTAAACGTCTTTTTGAAGACATTAGGAAACAGTTATTAATAATTGTATTGCCGGCTTCTCTACACAGTTGGTCTCAAGGGCTTTTTTGTAATCAAACCTGAATTAGAAAGTTGTGGATTATAGTACACTCAGGTGCGTCAGTGGAAGTAGTTATGATTATATTGGTTTAGTGGGGCATCATGAAACGCTCCAGTGTGCAGGCAGCATGTAAAGCACAAAGGATTTTGAAAGTAATATTAAATTTCTGCTTTTCAAAAAAAGGACATTTCTGATTGCCAAAATATGTGAACATGTGTATTGTCAACTTGAGCCACATTTAATAAGATGTAATCCTCACTCACTGTGGGTCCTTGTGGTCCTATTGGTCCTGTCTCTCCTTGATTTCCCTTAAAAGAAAAAAAAGTGGTAATTTAACAGTGAAAATTGCATCATAAACTGATTATTTAAACTGTTAAACTGATTCTTGATTTTGTCATATTGATTGTAAAGTGTAGACTTTCAGCCTGATGACTAATTTGCATGTGGGATGAACTCACCTTGTCCCCTTGGTCCCCTTTGAATCCTTTTTTCCCCTGAAGGTAAGAAACAATAATTTACTCTGAATCCTTCCATCACTGATTCTCACACAGTCCTCATCCTTTGTTAAAAAGCTTAAGTTTTATCTCATTATAAGAAATTAATTCATACACATTAGAGGGTTAAACATGCAGGAATTCATTTCAAGCTGTTGAACTGGAGATAATGATGAAGTGCACACCCGAGGTCCGAGGATTCCCTGGATGCCCTGCTCTCCACGCTCGCCCTTTAAAGACAAAGTGCATTAAAATGTTATTCTGCAAAAAGGTTTGATTTACATGAAAACTGCTTTAAAGTAGTTAAAAAGTAGTGTTTGGTACCTTTGGGCCGCCTGGTCCTATTAAACCAATACTCCCCTGCAAAACCCCCCCCCCAAAAAAAGTACAGCAGAGTCAACACAGTCCCAAATCTGTGAAATCAAGATGATGAGTGAATACTGTGTTGTACTTGCTGTGATGTACCTTCTCTCCCGGCTCTCCACGAGGACCTTGAATACCCTGTATGCCAACTCCTTCTTCACCCTGCAAACAATTCATAATCAAACAGGCCATGACTCAGTTCATGATTATATATTAAAGGAAATAAAAAGTTCAGTGCAGAAGGTGTAATTAATAACACGTTTACCTTCTCTCCTTTCTGACCTGATAATCCTGGTACCCCATCGATGCCAATGGGACCAGGCAAACCTGCAATACCCTGCAACAGTTTGGATACGTGTGTGTGTGAAACAGTAAAAAAAAAGAAGCAGACGAGACCAAAATACCATGAAAATATGCAAATTATTGTTTTCAAAAGGCAACTCCGAGTAATATTTCATTTGCATTGTACAATGTCTTTTGCCACTTCTAATGATTTTAATCAACTTTGTACGTACATCGTTTCCTGGCTCTCCTTTGTCTCCTTTCACGCCTTGCTTCCCACGTAAACCCTTTCAAAAGTTAATCAAAATATTATCAGATTTAAAAAAGAAACAATGCATATTACATAACTGATTCTGTAGCTTTAAAAATAGGCTGATATGTAAGAAGACATCATTTATTAAAGTAAAATTCAAAAAATAAAAGTGATTTATTTCTTAAAACAAAGCTTTAAAAGAGACAAAAACACAGTCTTAACACTTACTTTTGCTCCTGGCTCTCCAGGATCTCCCTACAAAATACAAACATCTCTGTTGGACTGTGTAGTGCTGTCAAAACATCTCTCACACCTTGATGTTTTCTTGACATAATACAATCTGATATAATGACAGGTATTTACAAAAATAAACAATAAACAGTGGGTTGTTATTAAGCTATTCCAACATTCCCAGCTTGCTTGCTCCATGCTTTTAAATCTGATTTGTGTTACCTTGACAGATATTCCTGGGGTCCCTGGGGGTCCTGGCTGGCCGGAGAGACCTGGAGCTCCATTGACCCCTGATACACCAGGAGGTCCCTGTGGACCCTGTAACACACAGAGAATAATTTTTGAGTTTATTTTTGAAAATCTCCAAAAGTTTTTTTTTTTTTTTGAATGACTTACTGAAGATCCTGGTTCTCCTTTTCGCCCGGGTACAAAATTAGCATCAGTGCCAGCTATAACATATCCAGGTTCTCCCTGCGAGGAAACAACAAAAGCATGAATCTGGATACACAGCAGAATACAACCATCTGCTTTCCACTGTTGTGTTAGCTCAAACTTACTCTCTCTCCTCTCTGTCCTTTTGGACCAGTAAGTCCTGGAAGACCCTGCCACAGGAAGACAGTGGGGTCAGTGGGGGGACAGGGGGGATATGTGAAAATAATACTGAACAATTCAGTATTTTGTTAGAGCACTGAAAGATTTAACACACTGACCATGTACATTAATAGAAACTCGAGGCAAGTTTCTTGTCCTGTATCATCCCTTTCACCCGCCAGTCTCCTGACTGCCACACCCACCTCACCTGCTCCCAATTCCTTTTTTATTTATGTTTTTGACATCCTATTTGACCACATGTCTGCTTTACCCACCAACCTACCACCCTGCCCATCAGCCTCTGTTTGTTGGCATTATTCGTCTATTTTGACTTCATTTCATTTTGGCACCTGCTCTTGATTAGCCATCAGCACTTTAAGATGTTTCCCTCCTCAAAAGCTGGTGAAAAAACACAGTTTCTTCTCATTTTGGATGTATCCTATCCAAATGAACAAATATACTTCTCATAAAAAAAAAAACATATAAGGAGATCTTTTTAAATTTGAACAAAATGTAGGGAAAAGGAGAAAATGTCATGCATCTCACAGAGGTCTTGGCCGCATTCAAAAATCTCATAATTCATAAAAAGGTTTGTTATTAAACCTATGAGTGATTGTGATCTCACCATGTCACCTGGAACACCAGGAGCACCCTGAGAAGAAAAGACAAGTGATTTTATTTTCAGGTTCAGATCTCATCAATGTGAGGTTTTGTTCTTTCTGAATTTAGTTACCCGCTGGCCCGCAGAACCCGGAGGTCCAGTTCTTCCCGGTCGTCCTGGCAACCCAGGAACACCATCTGTTCCTGGAGGTCCCTGTCAAATTAAGACGTTACAATCAGTTGGGAAAATAAAATAACGGACAAACACAGCAAAGCCCCACACATACTATTGTTGTACACTTATGAGATACAGTATAAAAAATATATAACACTGCAACACTTATTGAGTTAAAAGATAAAAACTGTCAACAATTACCAGGTCTCTTCTAATTACAGTAATTAATTGTGAATTAATACGAATGTACAATGAAAAATCTGTCCTATGACGTCATGGTTACACATGTAGCATAGTTTTTAAATTGTAATTGTCTTCATGCGGATTAACAAAGTAGTTTTAATAACACACTTTTATGCAACCCTATTACTGTTACTATGACAACAATGCTCTGACGCATTGTCATCAATCTTTAGCTCCACATCAACACAAAGTAAATAAAAAGTAAATTTGCTTCCACACAAAATGCAGCTGGATGAAATATTCTTGACAGTAAATGATTATTATTATTATGATGATGATGGTAATCATCAGAATCATGGTTTTCTGTGATTTGTGAGTCTGTGTGTTGGTGGATTCTTACCCTCTCTCCTTTCTCTCCTTTGGAAGATGTGAAAGGATCAAATTGTCCAGGGCTTTGTCTGAATCTCTACAGAAACAGATAATAACACATTTAAAAGGATTTAGTTTATGATAAGCAAATCAAGAATATTGGGCAATGCAGTGTTGTAATGGGATGAGTTAGCTTATCATTTAACAGGTGCTATAAATCAAATAGATAAAACATACCAGACCTCCAAGACCGAAACCATCTCCCTGAAAGAATGAAGGAATATGGACAATAAATAAAAACTATGAACACTATTGTATAAGTATATGTAAATCTGTTTTGTCTGCATCAAATAACTCACCTTTTCTCCTTTCTGGCCCTAGAAAACCAGATGAATAAAATAATTGATTGTTCCTGAATATTCCAATAATGAACAATTTATAATTCTGATTTTGGGCAAAGAGGAGGAGGAAGGGGAATGTGTTTCTGTACAAACCTTCACACACTCGGCAGAGCAGGGACCCTGAGGCTTTAGCAGCTCCTCTGGGTCGTCAGTCGGGGTGTCCAACTGAACAACCTAAAAAATTAAAATGCATTAGAGACTGGTCAAGCAACTTACTGTAGATTATAGTGGCAGAAAAAGGCTGTCTGATGAAGCTGCTTGGATTTCACTCTGCAGTCACGTCCTCCCTGCTCTGACGTCAAAATGAAGTCATGAATGGTGACGTGTATTTTCCTGCAGAGCCTTTGTGTGGGTTCAAAAACTTGCTATAGCACCTTTATGTAATACATGGTCACTCTGCATGAATTATTAGCTCCTCAGGTGCTGTGGGTGACCCTCCTACATATATTTAAAATGTATTTCCTTTAGATGAGTGGTATAACACCTGTTACTATGAAATACAACCTGGTGCTAGTTGTTCAAAAATGGTTCTTAACAGGACTTAAACTATAATCTTAGAGAAAATGAAGAGCGTAATCGTAGTTTTGTTCAGTTTTTGTCTCACCTCATCCTGTAGTTTGAACTCAGAGAGGAGTTCCTCACTGCAGATGCTACTGATAAATTCTCTCTCTATGGAGGGGAAGTCATCAAAGGTTGGAGAGTAGAAGATGTTCTTGTAGCTGGTGGGAGCGGCAATTTTATTCAGCTCCTCCATGTCTGCGTTAGAAACTCCGACCGCCAGGACACTGACCCCTGCAGAGAGACACATCCAAAACAAGATTGACCGTTAAGACAGTATATATAACTGTTTTGATCATTTTAGCTGAAACTTTCGAGTATTTTTGTATGAAGTACTGACCCAAAGCACGAGCAATCCTGGAGGGTGGCAGCACATTATCCTGGGCTCTACCATCTGTGATCAGAACCAGAACATGGGCCACATCCTGCCGCATCCCCAGAGACTCCTGGAAAAGTTCCTGCAGAACGTAGCTGATGCCTTTTCCTGGAGAGATATAGGAGTTTGAAGAGCACAGTGATGAGATCCTTCACTGGTAATATGTTCTAGGGCTGTGCACCCCTTTTATTGACACAAATGGTTGAAATATTTGTCCTTTTTTCATTTCTCAGTGCTCACAACTTGAAACAAACTCAACCAAACACTGACTTTATTTTCCATCCATATATGTGTGAATCTTTTTAAAAATGTGATTAATCAATGTGAGTATGCTCTGGATTCGGCGCTTGTGTTGTGTTGTGCCATCAGTCTGAGTGTCAGGACTGATCTTTACCCCCCAATACTGATGGAGAGAAAATACACTACCTGTTTGAAGCTGTGATCTCCAGCGCAGAACCTAAATAGCATTGAATGATTTACCTGCTGTTGGATGACAGGTGGCAAACTGAGTGTCACTAACCTGTTTTGGTGTTGCCCCCTCCATAGCGTAATACTCTGATGGCCCGGAGCACCGAGTTTCTGTCTTTGAAGTCACTTAGACGAAACTCGATTCGAGGCTCGTCACTGTACTGAACCACGGCTATCTGGAGGAAGATGGATGGAGAACATACACATCATCTTATTGTCAACATACTGACTTTTCTGATCAAATTTCAGTGGGATGAGAATCAATTTTAACACTAAAGATTATGATTTTTCTTTATTTGTTGTTGCTGCTTGCCTCTGCCTTGGCTCCCATTATTAACTCAGCCAACAGCAAGCCACATGGCATTGAGCCTTGCTTCTCCTTCCTGCCAGTTTATGAATCTAATTCTACCCAATTGGTGAAGAAGAGTACATTATGTTGATGCTAATGGCCCCAGCCTGCACAGGAGATTCACCTTGCTGCCAGCTATCATCATTTAAAAACAATCCAATCGAGCCCAATTTGCAATTGTCAAAACAAACTAACAGCCAAACTGATGAAAGCACACACCTCAAGCAATATGTTCAGCACATTATGAAGCAGTATGAGTAGAGAGGTCTTTACAGAGCGACTAACCTGTGTGCCCTGTGAACCAATAACAGGGAAGTAAGTGGCGACTCGGAACATGAAGTCTTTAATCCTGATAAAGTTGTTGGCGCCAATGCTCGAGGATTCATCCACTAAAAACACTATATCCGCTTTGGTCTTACTGCACACTGACAAAACAGGACAGAAACACACACCATATAATCTATAAATACACCATTAATTATTTAAGTAAAGCAAAATATAAAACACATTAGTCATAAGCCAGAATCTCTACACTACCTGGTCGCGATGGACCTGCTGTCTCTGGGTTCAGTGGGGCTGATTGCAGGGAGGTGACTGCTGCTGGTTTGGCTTCAGTGACACTTGGCTTGGCTGGAGGCTTCTTGATTGTTATGGATTTAGTTGGTGGCACAGCGATGGGGTGCCGGGTGGTCCTGGAGGGTGACTGAGGAGGGGTGGTGGCGATGATTGAGACAGTCTGGGAGCCAGTCGTGATACGTGGGGAATGGGGCGCCACTGTGGCTGGTACAGACTGGACTCTGGTAACAGGAGGATCCTCTCCCACTGCGATGTACAGGACCAGAACATAGGAATAGAAAAAAAAGAAAAACTTCAATCATCCTCTGAAGGAATCGCTGCTGCAGCAACAAATAGGAAGACAATCAACAAACAAAAAAGGCTGGTGCACTTACCTATTCTCTGATACACGGTGCTGATGGGCCCCTCCACTTCTCCATACAAGGGCTTGATGGTGAAAATATATGTTCTGCCATAGAGGAGATCACTGATCTTATACGTGACAAAGCCCGGGCCCAGGGTCTCAGTTTTACTCTCCAACACTAAAAACAACAAAGAAACTTATTGTTGCAGAGTAATCATTTACAATACAGTTTATTCAATAGTAATCAATGGAATCAGTGACAAGGAAACAATGTGTCTTCATAATATGACATCTGATGCAACTAATCAAGTAAAAGACAATACTGTGAGTTAGGTTGTTGCTCAATGGGAATAGATTTACAAATAGATATATGTGTGAATGTTTGAGAATTTTTATGTGTAAATCTGCTTTCTGTGTTATTAGTTTTGTGACAGTTTTTCCTAATATTTCCCTTTTCAACAAAAGGGTCCCTACGTTTACACATAGCAATAACATGTCATGCTGCGTAACCACATCAAACACTGAGGGACTCTGAAACAAATTATTTTTTAAAAATCATCCCAACAAAATAAACATTTTTCAAACAAATGAAACTTTAAAATAAACCATGTTAATAACTGGGCTCATTATGCAATGTAATAACATTTTACAGAGTATGGGAATTAAACTGTGTTGTTAATGTGACGCTAAGTTAAAGGGGGAAACTTTTTTTTATAGTTCACCACTGACCTGAAATGTGCCTCCAGGAGAGACGGTACCCGGAGACGCCGGCCACACGAGTCCAGTTCAGAATGGTGCTGCTGTCTGTTGTATTTAGAGCAGCAAATCCCTCCACTTTTGGAAGATCCACTACACAAACAAACAAAAAAATGCATGATTAAACAAACAAGCAAAACAAGTCATGAGGCACGTTTGATGACTAAATGTTGAAGAACTGCTACTAGTAACAACAGAGAGAGCTTAGTTTAGTTTAGTTTAACCAGTACTCGAAGGCAAATACTTAAAGAACACAATCAGAACTCATAGTGGATACCACACATCCTTCAAAATAAAAGTCTGTGCCTTAACCCATACAGTGCAGCAATGCTTCAGGGAGAAAGACGGGTCCGTTGAGCTGACTCTCTATGTGCACTGTTGTTTTGTGTGTACAAATTAGAATGAACTGTATCTTGTGCATGTAGATTGGTGTCAATATACCCCAAATACAAATGTTTGCAGGATAGAAAGTGTGATCACTAAGACTTAAAATACAATGGACATATTTATACTTATTATTTTTAAATTTGTGATACAAATAATTTCATGAATATCTCACTGAAACCTGTGATTGAGAACACAGTTCATACTGTTCCTCACTACCAGGGACAAGCAGGACTCACAGGTGCGTGCAGTGACGAGGACTGCACTTCCTTCCCTGTTGCCCACCATGGAGGAAACTTGGATCTTATAGGCTGAGCTCTCTCGCAGGTTGTTGATGGTGAAGGTTGTGGAAGCAGCAGATACCACGTGGGACTTCTCCTCACCCCCTAGTGCAGGGAATGATTAAAGTCAGCATGGAGAAATGATGAGAGTGTGAAACAACACTGAAACTCTCATAAACTGAGCAACGAGAGACCAACTGATTTTTTGTTGTCAATGGTAAAAACTCATTAGGCAAATTACCAGCAACAGTCTGTCATGATTTAACAAACAATGCAAATATCAAAGAAAAGTTTATTACTTTTAGTCACTAACATGAAATACTATGTTATTTCCTTGAAGTGCATCAGTTGAAGTATATGTACAATGGTGTCACCTTCACTGGAGGATAACGACTTACAAGTTATCCACTGCAGTTTATTTATCACGTATACTCTCACACCTTAAACTTTATCAATCTGATCTTAGACGTGTCTACAAAATACAATAAACAGTATTGCATGCATTCATAACGTGTTCATATGTTTTTGTTGGTGTGGTGTTGTCTCTTACCAAGAAAGGGAATCCATGAGATCTTGTACCCAGAAGCCCCTGATGTTTTCCTCCAAGACAGGGTGAAGGAATTTACTCCGATGTCCACAACCTTCACCTCCCTCACCGCCTGGATGGGATCTGAGTCTGAGGCTGAGGCTAAGAAATATCATCATATAACCACGTCAGGTGATATCATTTCTATTGGAGGTTTATGCCATACAGCTGTGTTCTCAGAAGAGTTACAACAACATTGAATCATTTTTTCAAAATCCAAATCATGAGCCATAAAAGCTGATATAAAGACACCCTAAAAATTCCTCTAGGGCTTTATTTTCATGCCTCATCGGGTTACAGTGTAATAAACTCGGTACTTGGAGTCTGTTCCTCACTAACTTTGACAGTGACATTGATAAAATGATAGCAGCCCTGCTGACTTGGACACAGACTACAAGTGACAGCAACAGGAACTGTGGTTAGAATCGGGAAGACCAAAGTACATGACTTGTCAGTCAGAGAAAGTATCCATGAGGGTGCTGTGGTATAAAGAACGTTGCTGTCTCTTCCCAATTAATTACAAAGGATGCACAGCTGCACAGAGCTATTTAGATCTAAAGATGAATCATGATAAATTAAAATGAACTGAGACGGTTACTTCCATTTTGTACCTGTGAGTTGAGATAAGGAGATTTCTGGTCCCTCTGAGTTGCCGTATACTGCACAGATGGTGATTGTGTAAGTGGACTGTGGGTTCAGGTCACTGATACGGTGGAAGAGGACACTGCGATCCAGGTAATGGGACTGGGGTCTGCTGTCAGCTGCAAGCGTACACAGACACATCCCAAAAAAAACGCATAAATAAAAGCATTACACTGTTTTTATTGACCTGTAATAACCTTAAAACAGGCCTACGGTTAGACTGGGGAAAAGAGGAATATAGTTAAACACATTACCTGTTTTCCAAGAGAGTTTGTACTCGGTGGCTCCAACAATGGGACTCCACTCCACATCTATAGAGGTACTCGTGTGGGATGTCACCTTGAAGTTGGACACGTAACCCAAAGGAGCTGAGAAAGAAAAAAACAATCAAGAGACTGTAGTTGTTTATACTGTACAAAACTGTTTAATAGTCAGAAAAAAGCAAACAATACAAACAAGAACCAGGCAAATGTCCAAAACACCTCAACAGTCTACACTTGATGAAGAATGGGTTTAAGTAACCAGGAAACACAGTCTGTAGGCAAACACTAATAAACAACCATGACTTTGGCCCAATCATATGACTGGCTCCTAGAAATGCAAAAATAACATCATTACTGGATTTTTCACCCCTAAAAACCTACTAAAAGAGCTATTACATCATCATGATCTGATTTTGCCCAACAGCACTCCACCAGTACTCATCTGTTTCTCAATGTTTGTCACCTTAGGAGTGAAAATCAAACCTCATATAGGTCATTCACTGCAAGGTTGGGCTGATTTCCTCCAGACTAGAGGCAAAATGTCATGTATGAAGGAGTGACCAGACACAGGAGCTGCTGCAGCAATTCACTAACAAGTACTACAAACACAACTTTGCATTCAAAAAAGGAGAAGCTACACTGAGCATCAACTAAACAAAAAGACACAGGTGATGCCTTGGCAGGGGAAAACACAAAGGAAAGATCTGAAACAGCCAGGGACAAGAGTCCTTTCAAAATAAAACCAGACATAGCAACCCAGCAGAATTCAAGCAGGATGCCACAGACACATTGTTAGTATCTAGTATCGCCAGGTGACTTTTTCAAAGTCCTTTTAACTTGTCATAGTAGGATAAACTCAGGGGAAACATGATGATGATTGTTTAGTTCCATCAAGTGCTCCAGTTAGTAAGTGAGCATGATACTCACAGGTTTTGAAGGTACCACTGATACCAGGTCCCACCACAGGTCCAAACAGCACATACAGGGTCAGGACATACTCTGTATCGTGGGCTACGTTCTTCAGCTGGTACTCTGTGGTGCTGCCGTTCAGAGCCAACTGCCTGGGACGATCTCGACCAACAAACTCTGAAAAGTCAAAATAAAATAATATAAAAACTTTACAGTCATATTGTTTGTTTGTTTTATCATTAACCTGTGGCATCCTATTTCGGTCAACTCCAGCATTTTGGCAACAGAGGCTGCTCCTCTGTAAACAACATCCTCCTCTGTTTCCAATATTTGTATTTCATCACAAAAAGCCCTGGCAGATTGCCGGGGTTGAAGTAACCACTGAGAAAGTAGTGGCAGTTTAAAAGCTCTTGCCAGAACTCCTGCTGAGAGAAAAAGAACCACACAGAACAAATGTGCTGGATCCTATATCGCAAGGACATTATCAGGTTGTACGGTGGAACTTACAACAATACAGGAAAGACATAAGGATGTGAGTCTAGAAGCTCTGGCAGATTATTATGAGGTATAAAGAAAAACATAAAGGTAAAATGAAAGAGAAAATGAGAGTGGAAATCACCTGGAGTGGGTCCCCATGACAATCTATATCCTGTGGCCCCTGGGACACTGTTCCAGGAGATGACAGCAGTACTTGTGGTCACAGCAGATACCTTCAGAGTTTGTACTGCACTACTTTCCACTGACAGAAAGAGGAGACGATGAGAAAGACAAAGGGAAGCGGTTGTGCATTATATCTAGTCTTGCTTATATCTATAATACTGTGACTGCTGATTTCTGTATTTTGCATGATTCTGAATTTACATGTCTTGACTTGGGTGGTGATGACAGGCCCCTCGATGTCTCCAAAGATAGGGTTGATGGTCACTGTGTACTCCAAGCCCGGGTGAAGGCCCTGGATCATGTAGAAGTTGAAGGTGTCCCCGAGGTTTATGTTCTCTATGTGGCCGTCTACAAGACACAGAGTGAGCAGAGAATTGTAGAACTTCCTGTCTGAGATCAAATTCACAATTGATATAAAGACATTTTATTTCTATTTCTCTTAAACTGGTGTCAGAGTTTACTGCAGCACCTGATGCTTCCCATGTCAGGCGGTATCCTGAGGCACCCCTGACTGATGTCCATCTTGCCTGGAAAGTGTCTGTAGTGGCATTCTGGACCAGGAACTGCTGGACTGGTATCAACTTTACTATTAAACACATCCCAAACACACATGTACGCTGAGTCTCATAAATAAATTCAATATGTCACAAAATGTAAAATACACAGTGATATGCAGTCTAAATCAAGACACAGCCTGAAGAGATATTCCTCAAGTGTATCATGAACAGGAGATAAGTAACAGTGGCACTGTATGTAATCAGCTTAATGCTTACTAGTATGTTTTTCTAGAACAACATCACCCCACTGTGGACACAATGTGGTACTACATGTTGATATTGCTGCTATGGTTTGTTTCATACTGACTTAACACATTAAATGAATCATCCTGATAATAAGGACACTGGAGGCTGATCTCTGGCTTTTCTTTTTAAGGAATACAATGTAAACTTACATGTCTTGCCCACAATTGACACTGGCTCACTTGGTCCTTCAGGGTAAACTGCATAAATACTGACAGTGTACTTCTTATCCTCCTCCAGGCTGTCAATCACATGAGAAGAGGTGTCTCCAGGAAGCAGCTGCTCATAAGTTAATCCTGGTCTGTTGGCTGCAAAACAATCATAAATCCAGAAGAATCAATACTCAAAAAATACACATTTGATAACACTTTGTGCATTGTGCAGCTCTGAACTCACTGTCATCCAACAAAACCAGAGTATTTTAAGTATTTTATACTGGTTTGCAATACAAAAGAGAAAAATATTTGTATCAACATCATACATCTGGGAATGAAGATCTTGTATCCGTTAAGCTTCCCTATCGGAGGCGTCCAACCAAGGCGCAGGGAAAACAAACCCTCCTCAATAACACGGAAGTTTGACACTTGGGGCAAAGGGGCTGAAAAAGAGAAAACTTGTTGATTAATGAGGCAGAATAAAATCCAATACAGCTGTATTTTCTAAGCATGCACTAAAGTGTGGCACCCACTTGTCGACACTGTGATCGTCGAGGAGTCTCCTATGAGGCTTGGGTAGATGGCGTAGACAGTGAGGGAGTAGCCTGTTTTGGGAGTCAGGTCTCTCACCACGGCTGTGCTCACGTCCGCCTTCAGATCCATCTTTTACATGCACAGAAGACGGCAAAGAAAAAAGGAGGTTACTGTGTGTGTTATTGTGACAGAGACAGAGCAAGAGAGAAGGATGTGGAGAGTGAGATGATTGATGGAGGGAGTCATGGAGTCAGAACAGAAGAGAGAAAAATACCCACAGGCGGCGCAATGACACAGAGATACCCTTCTGAGAAGATCCACTTGAATCAATAGCCTCTCTTGAACAAAACATATTTATATTTTCCTTTTACATATAAGGGTCTACCTCTGTAGCATCTTTATTGTTTGTTTGCAAGCAGTCTGACACCCTTTACCGTCATTATATTCAACTCAGGTGGCAAGTTGTGCCTTCTAACAAATACTAAAATATACCCCTGTTTGGTATAATTCTGACACACAGTCCATTAATAATATACTACAGTGAGTTTACAGTGTTACACAGAAAAGATTGCTCAGATATCTCAGGCTGTAGGCGAGATGACTCACTACATTTTAGCTCAGTATGTGTATTGGTCACAGTATTGACCTCCTGTAATAGGATTCAGGCCGAGAAGATGGCAGCAGAAGATGATGCAGTCAGTTTATATTTTGGAAGAGGAACTTTGTCTGATCTCTCAAACTGTGGGTCTATTTTGCAAGCCTGAAAGATTTGTTCGTATGAGATGATTCATCATCAGCAGGAAAAAAGATGTTGGGCTTATACAAATGGCAATGACCCACAAAATAATATAATTCATCCAACTACCACTGTGTGTCCCTCACCTGCCTCTGCTGCAGGTGGAGGAGGTGTCCTTTGGAGCTGAGAGGAGTGATCAGGAGGCGATATCCGGTGACGTCCCCCGTGGCCTGGCTCCACGTCAATCTGAGGGAGCTGTAGGCCAGTTCGCTCACCTGCAGGTCTTTGGGACCCACCACACGCTCTGCAACTACAAAAGGGAGACAGTACAGAAAGAGGGATGAGACAGAAATTATGAGGAGAGGAACGGGGAGTGTAAAATATGCAAGTCGGTCATGATATATAATTTGTCTAAAAGATAAGTTATGTTAGTGTGGAAGCTGCAGGGAAGAATGAAGAAAAAGAAAGGTATTATTCATTTTTATTATACCTTTCAAGCACAAGGCAGTATTACAGTTCATCAATATGAAAATGCAAACAGCTGTCGGTGTGAAAGCAGCTCTGTAAAGAAATTTCAGCTGATTATGGAAAAACCTTTTAGAAGAACTCACTGGGCTGGGAGGTTTTCACAGGACGCGGTGGTTCAGAGGCAGTAAAACACAATCTGCGGGACAGTTTGAGGAGGATGGTTTCCAGGAGAGAGAAGTCAGTGCCCAGCAATAGATGTTCATCATACGGCTCTGACACAATCCTCCTCATCTCTGACTGGTCAGCTCCCCTAACGCCTGGTCACAGGATAAATACACAAGATATCACATGAGACAAACAGTCCTCTTTACATGTTTTGATTTTTTTCCATGGCAGATAAAACCATTTTTTTAACTGATGTGAACAAACAGATGCACAAATATGACATTGACTTCTGTAAGTGTCATTAATGCTTGACAAAATGTTCTATTTTTCTCTGCACCACTAGGGGGAGCTGTGGTATTTTTAGTGATTTAGTTAAATCATGCAAAGATGTACATCCCCACACACAGGTGTACTCTAGATCTACAGAGGCTTAATTAAAATGATTGGCATTTTATTTCATTTATGGAATTATACATGCTCACCAGATTCCAGTTTGTAAAAGTAAGTCCTGAAAAACTACAGATGAGGACCTAATTTGGGGTGGAATGTTGTAGTTTTCTTAATGTAATACAGGAGAAACTTTAACAACCATGTTAGAAGATTTTCTGGAGATTTAATTGATTCAAATTTTCACCAACATAAAAGTACACGTGCGTTTTTGTCCTACTTGTATGCATGTACAGAACATCAGTACGTTTGTGTTATCCATGCCACAGCAGGCTCCACAGGTTTATTGGTTTTGCACTAGTGGACAAGATGTGTGTGGAGCTTCTCAGCGGTGCTGATGAACGAGGGGAGCAGGCCTCGGTGTCAGAGGTGCAGTTGCGGGGGGACACTGACTCGCCTAATGAAAAATGGCTGCGATTAACACACCATCGGCTAATGAGCAGTAATTATTGCAGTGCTTCCGGCTGAGAGGAGTAAGCTGTGGGCCTGTGTGTTTATGCTTGTGTGTGTGGGAGCAAAAAAGGGTAAATTATGTGCAAGTAAACTTGTGAGCAAACAGTATTGTGCATTCATGAGCAGTGAGAAAGCTGATGCAACAGAATTAGAAAGTGCACCTTAACATACACAGCATAGGTTCCAGATTAATCACTTCATTGTTGCACACGTATTCAGTCGATGGTGTTATGTTTGCACATACATAAACATACACTTGCATGAGTGCATTCACATACTCAGAAACAGGAATCCTAACACATACACACAAATACTCACACTGAATCCAATGAATTCAAATGACAGGACATGAATTTCTAACTGCAAACACTGCAGATAAGCCAGCAGAGCTTGGATAAAATCTGAGGGGCCGCTGCAGTGGGGATGTTGAAGGAATTCACAATACCAACTTCCACACTCACCTACTGCAAAGAGAGAAATCCCATTGTCAGCCACCGCTTTGACTGCAGCATCGACCTGGTCATCCGAACGGCCGTTTGTGATCAGAATGGCAATCTGTACAACGATGACACAGAGAGTTACATATGTTAAGATAATTATATAATATAAAGATCTTTTATTCATTCACGGATTAAACATGTGTCTTATTTATGAAATGAGAATATGCTCATTTAGAAAGTAACAATGGTGGTGATATTTACTCTCAGCTGATGTAAAATATTAAAGGTAGTAACGTGTATACTTTATGCATGTGGGTCAGTTTTAATAGCTCTTGTCGAAAAAAATGCATTGTGTTACTGTTGGCATCACTGGAGACTTAAATCCACTCTCTGAACAACACTTGTTTGGGTTAAAAGCTCATCCATGCAAACACCATTATTCTCCTATAAACCTCCAAAGACTTTTAAAAGGGTTTTGCTCATAATTGAGACATAATTAAATAAATTGAACCCAAAGACAAAGTGAAATTCAAGGATGTCGGCTCACGACTGAGACTAATAATTTGCCCATTAAGGAAAATTTACCCAGTTCACTCAAAGTTCATCCCTCAGTCAATGAAGAAGGAGGCTCGAAAGCATCAGCATGAGAATGTAGCTGCTCCTTTGCATGTGCTCAGGCTGTACAATTCAATACATCAGCCTAATCCTCGATTCTCTGCCTTCTCACATCAAGTGTGCTGCTGCAAGATGATTCACACGCACACTCCGAGATAGAGAGATGATTGGAATGCTAACCAGCTGTGTTATACTGAGACTACACTACAGTATTAGACTGTCAGAGCAATGTAGCTGATAGAAGAGGAGAGATGCTGGAGGGAAAGTACATTCAGGTGCTTGATAATGAATGATAATGAATAGGTTTAGTTAACATGCTGACTATTTCATTTGAATTCAGGTCCAAGGAATAGATCAGTATTGATTTGATACAAAATGACAAAATACCAAAAAACGTTGTTGCCATTGATCACCATCAGTTTGAATTTGTGCAGTGTGTCTGTCACTTCTGGGATTAGTTATCCCTTACAAAACAACACAAACTTTGTTCCCAGTTCTAACTTTGCGTCAGACACACTGTCGATTTGTATTCCAAGCATCTAACAAGACAGTTTAATCAGATTCACAGTAGTGGGAAAATGGTAGACCAGTTTGTTTTGTTTGTTTTCTCCACAATGTCCTGTGGAGTAGAAACACAGACTCCTGACTAGTCATTTCCTTTCACACAGAGCCAGAACAGACAGAACATGCATGCCTCTGCAGCCTGAGTTGTAATTTCAAATCAATAATTTCCCAGTTGCTTTTGTCTCAGCACGCTGTCAAACATTTAACAAGATTTAAGCTCTTCACAGCATCGCGGAGAGAAGCATTCACCCCGTGTGGGCTGTCACATGATCACATCTCACTGGGTGAAGCGTGGTACCTTTGGGGCAAAATCTCGACTGATGACAGGGCTGAAGACTGAGTCGACCAGAAACTGGAGGGCACTGCCAATCCTCCTGGATCCACCCTCGTAGGGAAGGTCTCTGACGGCTCTGAGCACCTCCTCCAGTGAACTGTAGTCTGTCAAAGCAATCCGCATCCTGTAGGGAAAGGATTACAGAGAAAACAAAATTGGATAGAAAAGATGGAATACAAATAACACTATGTGCATGCATCACTTGCTGGGATGAATTAAAAACTGTTTTCCCCCAAATAGAGTTTCGTTAACTTTGACACAAATAGATAAGACCACAGACTCTAAATCTCACTTGATTCCCATGCTTTGTTCATGTAATTTATCTTAACAAATGATAATTGGCACACTCCTACATTGCATTATTCCATTGTTTGATTGCTTGAATAAAAATCTTCAATGCAACAGTCAAATGTAGAAAAGTTAAATGAGGATCTTGTGCAGCGATTTTGAAAAGCTTGACTTCTACCTTGGAATATCCCCAAAGACAGTGACTCCAAAGCGGACGCCCTCAGCTCCCACCGCACTGTCCTGAAAGGAGGAGATGATGGCTGAGATGAAGTCTTTGACTCTGGAAAAGCTGGTCTGACCCACACTCCACGACTCATCCACCAGAAACACTATGTCTGCCTGCACCACTGTCCTGCATGCTGAGGGAAGAAGAAGAAGAAGGGATGAATTACTGTGTGCACTAATGTATCAAAAAGTGAAGAGCAGTCAAATCAATGCGTGGAGGTTGTTTTGTTTTCTATTCAAAAGGACAGGAAAGTAAAAATTCAAAATCAGTTCTTTAAAGGGTTTGACTCCTAATTTAACACCTCAACTTCACAGATGCTTTATTCCCACCCTAACCACCAGATAGCAGTCTTGTTCCATCCTGTTGAGGGTTTTCCCTTCATTTGATTCTGTCAAGCAGCCAGAACACCACACAAATCCCCATGAATTTTTAATGAGACACAAGTGAGCCAAAGAGACTATCAATATTCTGAGCACTCCAGCAATAAAACTTTAGTACAGCGATGAGGAACGCTTAGAATAATAAGGTAAACACACCCAAAATCAGGGTCAGTCCCCTCGCCCGAGCAAACAAACGCATTTAACATAAGGATCTGCTGGGTTTGGAGGGATTCAGATGTTTTTTAATGTGAAGAGAAATAGTCAGACACTCTGGTGCAGTGGATACATGTACACACTCTCTCTCGTCCACACACACACACACAATCTGCTGCGTTTGCAAACACCCTTCAAGTCAATATCCTGGCATTACATATGCAATAAACCAAAGTGACGACAGCATTGATTAGGCTAGTGAATAAGAGATAGACACCGCTGATTGTTCTGTAAGTGATAAGTGATTCTCTGCTGTCCTCTATTTCATTACAGAGCTTGCTCCTCCTCTATTATCTCGCCCTGCTTCTTCTTCCTTTGGCTGCAATCCCAGGATTCACTGGGGGTGACATATGTCTCCAGCCCATGGTGACCTAACATTATGTTCTCCCTCACACACCTATACATCTCTGGCCATGCACCAAGGTAACAAAATATCACTGGGAAAACCACTTTGAAGGCTTCTCTAGTGCTGAGCTGTTATCTTTGCCTACACAGAAGCTGTAGAAGCATATACACAGCCACTGGTACAAGTAAGAAGGTAAAACCACTGATGCAGTTTACGGTGATACAACAATGTTCATCCTTTCTATCCTGAGCTGATCCTCATATAGGCAGCCAGCCACCCTATAGCACAAACATGCAACTGCTTCGTTTATTGGAATACATTTTATATGCCACATATTTTTGTAAAAGCACATAAAATGTGGCGGAGACTCGAAGCAGGGAAGCAGCTGGAGGCTGGTGTCTGTTAGACATACACAGACTTGGGTGGAAAACAAGATCAATTATCCTGAAGTTTGTCTGTCTGGGCTGGCAGGTGAGATCGACATGCCTAGGATAAGGACAGAGCACATGCTGAGGGATTAGGAATGGTTTTCTTGAAGGTTATCTATGCTGATATCTCAAAGAGCGTATACAGCTCTGTGTTGGACCACCATTGATTTACGCATTAGATGTAGCTCAGTGGCTTCAGCATATGCTGCAGAAAATTCTGCCAAGAAAGACACACTCCTAGAAATAATAATGCACTGCTGCAATCTGCTCCAACAAGATCAAGGGAGAAGATGTAAACCATCAGAGAGCACATGTCGAAGAAACTCCAAGAGATATCAAGGTCACATTTTATCCAGACAAATGAAAGTTCCTCTACAAAGAAACTAAAGGAATTTGCAGAGACGCAGAAGCCCTGAGTGCAGAGCAGAAATATTAAATGATAGAAAAAGTAGATATTGACAATGCCGATATTACAAATCATTGCTCCAGGATCTGTTTTCAGTGCTGTGCTGCTGTCCCTTTTGGGTTACACACCTGACTCATGAGGTCCCGACATGAATTTCAGGCTGCCTGTGTTGCTAAAATCCATCAGTGGCATGGATGAAAGAGTATAGCCCTTTACTGAGTTGACACTGGGTGAACTGAGGGACTCATTCTGAACTGTTTGTTGTTTACACTCTGATGTGTCTGTTTGGGCCTGTCCTACCCTCTCACAGCCTCATCACATAACATTTGATTGCATGTCAGCATTTTGATTTTCAGTTGATAGGATTACCAGGAAGTCTACATTGTACTTAGACAACAAAGATAATTTTTTAAACTCTCGTAGCCACTTGTTCCTTGAATTACCACCTCCCATGATACATAAATAGCCGATTCAGTGGTCTCCTAATTACAGTTGTGCATAATGTTTGGTAGTAGGTTTTCAACACCCCCTGAGGTGGCATGTGCATACACACATTAATCAGACACAGCAGTGACTGCAGCCCTTGACATAGATATATAGACTAAAGTTGCTAATAATCCCTGCCTCCCTGTCTCGCGATGACTATGCAGACACCAAAATAATTTAATCAGAAGGATCTTGCTCTGAACTTCATAATTCTCAAAACTTTACTTACTAACTGCTGTTACTTTACATAAGTTAACATTACTTGCATTGTGCACAAGTGTTTCAATTAGGCCACTTATCTTATAAAGTTCAACACAAAAACACTGAGGCTGAAAAGTTTTACGGTGCCTTTATGGTGAGAAACCTTCAGTACAGTCATTTGAGTCACTGTTAATATGAAAATAATGATGAATGAAGCTTTAAGCTGTCGTGTGCCCCTGAGGGTTGCTATGGGAAACCATATGATACGATGGCATGTGAATTAGCACTGTCAATAATAAACAATAGCATCACCTACGAAAGAGTCGCTGCTTCACATATTGTCATTCACATCCTGTTTTCTGCTTTCCAAATGGAGAAAATGCGACTTTTGTTTGGCCGATTGACCTTTTGGCGACATCCAATAGCACTCGAGGCTAAGGGTGTGTGTATCAAGGGGTTTTAGGTTTGACAGGCTGGCAGACAGAGTGCTGGACCGTACATGAGGCTAGCAGATGTTCATATTCCCTGACTCGACACAGTCTGGAGAGAAAGTGTAGCTGAGTTAGTGTCTGCTCCAGCGTACCAATCCAGGTGTGGAGATTTAATGATGGAGCGCTCGCACAGACTGTGTTCATTGAGCACCTGCCCTTTCTTTGGCCTGAAGGATCAACTTGTCCAATTTATAGATCTGTGCACAAAACTGACAATTAGACATTAGGTTTGGGCCAAGAATTAAGAAAGTGATGTTATCTAGAGATGGAATAAAGCAAGTCAAGTCTGATGGTGTAAAAAATCAATAAACAGTAGGAACATTAAGTGTGTGAGTGTGGCCTTCAGGTGTATGAAAACCCTCACTTACCTTCAGCTTGTGCTGTGACACTTTGATGAGAGAGAGAAAGCGACAGCAGAAAGATCCACACAGAAGAGCGGCCCATGCTCTTCCTCTCCTCTTCTACCTCCTTCGGTCACCTGCTCCACGTTTTCCCAGATCTTCTCTTCACAAGTTGACTTTTTAAATCCCACTCCACAAACATCAAATCCAGTTCTTCTTTTCTCCTATCTGCAAGTATACAGACGCACAAAGGGAAGCACTTGAAGGCCCTCATAGATAAAACTCATTCAGTTCTTCTTAATTTACAAAATACTTGTAATTATAAAGCAGAAACCACAGAAGCTTTTTCTTGTAGTAATATGCAAAGATCAACTTTCATATACACGCACACACATAACCTTTCCATGCAACTAGGATGTCTTTAACTAAATTCTCACTCATATACTTCTCTGTCTTTAGATACTAGGTAATGTTGGCTGTAATTAGGCCAATATAACCCCATTAGCATGTCTCTCATCATTGTTGCAGACAGGCACGCTCCCTGTAAACACTTTTTACAACAGATTCCACTGAGGCCAAGGAAATAAAAGCATCAAAAGGGCTTTTAAACTGTCCAATAAGGATCCTGTAATTTAAAGCGGTTACGGCAAAGTTTAAACAAAGGTGAGCATTAAATGTTATGGTAATAATCAGTTGTAGCTGTCTTACATGGGAGAGCTTCCTCTAACCTGCAGATCGACATGAAAAAAAAAAAAAAACCTGTAATATCTCTTGAATTTATATAATCTACTATTCATGGTAGCTGAAGGGGTTGGCTTTATTTTTTCACCGGGAGCTTAACAGTTTAACATATTTATCCATAAGTTTGGCAAGTACCGTATTTTCCGGACTATTGAGCGCACCTGTCTATAAGCCGCTATTGAATTTATTCAAACAGTTTCATGTGGTCCACTCTGACCGGGTCTGATGTGACGAGGCTAAATGTCTCGGCGGCACGGAGCTTGCTAGCTTGTAAAAAGCTAACGAGCTTCGTGCCCCCAATACATGAGCCACACCGGTGTTTAAGCCGCAGGGTTCAAAGCGTCGGAAAAAAAGTAGCAGCTTATAGTCCAGAAAATACGGTACTATGCATTCGAAACATTATTAAGTTGTTTTAAAAAATGATATTTCACGATGTATTTTTAGGGCCCGAGCCCTGACCAGGGGCAAGGGCCCTATTGTAATTGTAGTGTTTCTTTTTTCTTTCTTTCTTTCTTTCTTCTACGTACGCCACTTTCAGACTTTATTTCACACCCCAAACATGCTCCAAAACTCACCAAATTTGGCAGGGACATCATGCCTGGTGAAAAATTTCATAAAATGGAAAAACCAAACCCCCCACTGCACAAATGGACTCTGTAGCGCCACCTAGGCTCACAATGGCGCCCGCTGCGGCCCACAGGAACGTCGTAGAGACACGGGACCAAAGCCGAATTGAAGTACTCATCAAGACCTAAAAATCACGCGCTGGTACCCCTAGGCTAAAATCAACAGGAAGTCCACACTTTGCACGCCAATCTTAAATCGAACGCCAAAATTTCACTTTCTTTAAAAGCTATCTCCTCCCACACCGTACATGGTAGGGGCTTGAAAACTTAACAGATGACAGAAGAGACTGTGCTGACCAAAATGACTTTG
>OOFC01022918.1:0-23739 GCA_900323345.1 Pseudochromis fuscus
GCAGCTTTAATTTTAATAGTATTGGTAAACACAACAGACCCAGGTGCACCATTCAAACATTTGAAATAAAGTAAAAGTGCAACTTGGTGCAAATATTTATACAATTCCAGTATTAATAGAAAAGTCACATTATACCTCAATAACATTGCAAAGCTGCAATAAATATTAACGTATAATAACGTATAATAACAGCTGACAGAGGTAGAGAGCTTATAACTCTGAAAATGTCAGAGAAAGGTTTTAACCAGGCTATAACTTAATAAATTAAAAACACATTTGAAGTTAAACCAACTAATTTCTGGCCTGAAACAATCTTCAAACTGCTTTCTGTGACACCACAACAGTAGAATTATGAAGATTCATCAACTTCATCAACTTTCTCCTCCTTTCCTCCTTGACTACAAGCTACACCAGGGGTGTCAATCAAAAATTTTTGTGTACACGCCAACCCTTGGCGGATGTCAGAAATCTCTGATTGCTCTTCTTAGCAGTGGTTTAGCCTACGAAGAAGTGTACCCTGCATGAATTCATATTTTCACAAATCAATTATCTGATCAATGACAGTCACAAGGCCTGTTAGTCACTATGCTGCATCCACACAAATCACGCTAATCTTACCTGATATGAAATGTTGGGGATGCTGGGAATACACAGAGGGAGCCCAGTCAGCTGCTCGCATGGCTGACACCGACTTGCCTGTTCTTTCTTTGGTTGCTGGGAACCAATAAAAGTGAACATCCAACCCTGTTTTCAGTCGGCTTTTGCATCCATATGCACAACAATGAAAAACCATTGCTGCAAAATTTGTCAGTCAGATCTGTAATACCGATTTCACTCTAATACAGTACATGCTATGCCGTCTGTTTGTCATCCACTGTGGCTGCCAAAGCTAAATTCCTGTGATCCATGACGTCACTTGCACATTATCTATGAGCATTATATCTGCTTTTTTCGCTTATCTGTTTTGCCACTTTCTGCACAGCAACCCTGAAGAAGACTAACAACAGTCTGGGGTTTCCTGGAGTAAACAGGCAGAATGGGAATACCATGGATACAATGGCATTCTCTGAAGGGGACCTACTGCTCCAGGTATGACACAGGAACAATGAAATGTTTATGGGAAATTTGGATAAACAGTAATGCAAAAAGTCCTGTCACTTGATAATAAAAAATAAGATTTGAAGCAGTAAAATCCTATAGTATCAACAGCACTTTGTTTTCTTTTCACTAAGTACCAGCAGAAACATATTTAATGTACACAAATTAAATTTGCTCCCAAAATGTGGCCATATAGATGTCTTTGGTAAAGTTCATATTTAAAACAGAGAACATGGATCAAACTGCCTGGTTGTGCACTCTTTACCAACATCTACGCGCCAACCCAAAACCACTGAGTGCCTTTTCCAAGAGCAGTTCAAATGTAGCTATCATTAATTGTTTGATGCAGAAAAACAGTGTATGCCAGTGTGTTTTAAATAAATATGCATATCTTTTCATGTAAGACCGCTGTGTTTCACTTTTGACTGGCTCATCACTGTATTTCCTCAAATAAAAATCAGTAATTATTTAAAAGCTACGTTTCTAACAATGGCAAGGGCAGGGCCAGGGGCTGATATGAACAAATAACAGTCTGGACCCCTAATACAGACTGGGGGAAAACAGGGTTGAATAAATTAAACATGAAGTTTGAAGAAAGTGTGGAGTTTGCATTAACAGCATATTGCAGTTGTTTTATCTGCTCTTTTCTTGATGTTTCTTGAAGTATCAAAATGTGGCTTCTTATTGAAATATGACTATGATAATTAAACTTAAACAGAGGAGGAATAAAGAAATAAAGCTCTGCCCCTGATACAAGCCTGCCTCAAATTGTGGTCAGTCGCCTTCTGCAGGTTGAGTAGATGAAGAGCTCAGACACTTTTTAAGGATTTACAGGAGGTCCTTGGTTTACGACGTCCTCGAGCTACAGTGTTTCATGGTTATGTTGCTATCTCCCTTAAATTTATCAGGAAAGTCTTGTTTGTCTCGTTTTGTGCAGGAACTAGTTGGCAAGGACCACGAGAGCGGTCTGTGTGCTTGTGTTTATTTATTTAATGCAAATTTACCCAGAATGCAAGCAGCTTCTGCGAGCGTGTTATGACAAGAAATAGGCAAAAATGTTGAAAATTGCTGATTTTTCCTGGGAGGCCACCGTTCAGGGTGTCTACAATCTCGGGGTCATGCAAAGGGTTCATTAGGGTTAAAAAGGGTTAATTCTGATTTACGATGAAAATTGACTGAAGTTGCGCCATAGAACGAAATTCCGACGGAGTCGAGGACCCCCTGTAAAGTAGTTTTCTTGATATTTTTAAGCTAGTGTTGTGATAAATTGACTAATTGAGTATTAATAGAGAAATTTTATATTCCTGAAAGAGACACCTGTTTGTCAAATGCTGCTAAGCTTTGAAGAACAGGAGCAGGGAGGTGAAGACAGGTCAAATGATAAATACTGACTAACTCAAATAATCTGCCAACGGAGGATAAAGCTGTGCAAGTGTCTGAAAGCAGCATTAGACAGTACAACAAGCACAGACTGTAACAAACGGCAGACAAGCAGAAAAATGTGGCAAAATAAGTGCAGGTAGACCTTTATACAGTTTCATTGAATGTTAGGGCTGAAGAAAAAGTCCCACGGCCTGATTGATACCTGAACAGCCTGAGGCTAGCAGGTGCATAAATGCACAGTCAGACTTTGTTTGTGTGTGCGCTACTCATGTTGTGTGGAGCTAATCCAGGTCTGTCCCCTTAGGAGGAAGTTATGACAGGTGAGGCTGCTTGTCTTAGTGCCTCTTGCCAAAGCTTCACCATCACCACGCTTTGTGTTTCTTAACAAAACCTGTGCTTGTCAGGTTCTCTGTACCTTGTTTATTCACACTCACTCATCAGGTACATGCTCACCTTTGTTCTGTGTAATGACCACAACAGACAGTGATTGTGCAATTCAAAGGGACTTTTCAGAAGTAGCAGCAGCTGCTATACAAACATTGATTACAAACACTGCATAACAGTCGATAGCAAATTAAATAAAAAAGCAGTTATGATTTTATAAAAATGTAATTTAATCTGTGCTATACTGACAGTGTTAAATGGTACAACACTGCCATACAAATGTCTTCTACCACCTAGCAAGCTTCTTCATGAATACTACTATAAAAAGTTACATGTGGATAAACTAGACTCCATCTTTGTAATCAGCATGGTAAGTTTATACAAAAGAAATGCAGTGTGGCATTAGATGTGTCTGTATATGGGCCATTCTACTGAATTCATGCAAATTGCTGTCCCACAATAAAAAAACTATTAAAAAAAACAATTAAGAATTCAGACCTTCAATATTTACTAAAATTATGTTATGATCTAGTTAAACACAAGACTGTAACTAGATAGTACCTAAGCTAAATATATACAAAATCATCATTTATGTTACCTCCCTGAAGTAGTTGTCCCAATCTCTAAGCCCTAAATTTCAATCCATGAAAATAATACTGAAAAGAATTCTGTCATTTTTCCAATGGTGCATTTTAAAATATATGTTTGGTTTATTTTAAACAGAATGTAAAATATTTAGATTCATTTTGAAGTTTTTTTTAAAATTACAAAACATGCTTTAAAAAATGCTGTCCCCCACTTTTATGTCAAAACCGTAACACGACTCGTTTTACCACATTGGTGGAGCCTGGTTTTAGCCACACATCTGAATTTCTGACCAGGAAGAGACACTGCATCCCTGTCCCTCATGGCTGCATGGTGAGTGATTACCTCTCATCATTTTTAAGTAAATGTGCTCCAAAGTCTGAAAATCAGTATGTTACATTAATAACTGTCACAACCGTACACATATTATCTGCATGTGAGTACACTTTTGGGGGCTCAAAGCAAAATATTATGTTTTGTTGTGTGTACAACTGTAAAAATATCTGTTGCTAGATATTTACTTGTTAGCTTGTTTGAGTTATGCTGGGAATTAGCTAAAAATGTCAGAACCGTAACAGTCACAACCGTAACAAATTGTAACATTACGGTTGTGACATAATCATTACGGTAGTGACAACATGTAATGTTCCACATATTTAAGGTAATGTTTGATCATTATTACTACATTACACTCTTAAAACATAATAATAATAATAATAATATTGTTATTATATTTGTTTTGTAAAGCACATTTCATTCTTAAGAATCTCAGAGTGCTAAATAATGTATGATTTCATAAAACATGAAGGTAATGCAGATTTATATTTGACATTATACAGCTAAGCTGGGAGCAAGCAGCAATGCCAAAAGGACATAAAAAAAAGTGGAGCAGAGAGGGTGAGAGAATACAGAAAAAGACTGAGGGAAGACCAAGAGAAGTATGAAAAATATTGAAAGAAGGAAAGAGAACGAAACAAGAAACGAGAGGAAGAAGGAAAGGTGAAATCTATCAGTGATTTATCTGACAGGGAGCAAAGGAAGGTCAGAAGATCATGGCGAAAAGACAACAATGTCACAGGGTACTGGTGAAAACTCAAGAGATGGAGAGATTGTGCACGGCTTCCACGCCACACCACATGTCTTCTCCCACACCTCCTCACCTCACCTCCTGTGCATATTAGAAAGACCCTTCTTTACATGTCTGCCAATTACAAAGAGAAACATGGATTAAGAAGCGCACTGACAAGCAGGTTGCTCAGAAAATACAATCTTGTTTCTATGTCCACAGAAACACTAGGCAGCTCCCACAGAGTGATCAACACAACTGCAGACAACCCACATCTAAAGTTCACCTATCAGAGAACTGCCCAACACAAGACCTTAAACCTAGTCAACTTTCTTTTTTTTTTAAACAGTATTTTTATTGAAATTTGCAGAATTTTTTTTACAAAGATAAAAAACAAATACAAGAACAAGTAAATAATCAATTTAAGAATAACAATAACAAAACAAAACAAAAAAAAAAACAGGGCATACATTACAATGGAGTGAGTGATGCTGCATTACAAGCATGGAAAATATCTACAAATTTCAAAAAGAGGTGGTGGTATACTGTGAAGCCAATCACTAATCATTAACATTATTGGATTGAGCCAGATAGTCCATGCAAGGCTGCCAGATACTGACAAATCTGCCCAGGTTGTCCATCATGATGTACTGGATCCTCTCCAAATACAAGACCGAAGTAAAGTCCGATAACCAGGTCTTGAATTGAGGCAGTGTCAGACTTCCACAAATTCAAAATCACCCTCTTAGCTATTACCATCCCATACATTATAGTACTCTGTACAGAGGTATTATGATTTTGCAGGAATGAGGAGTAACCAAATATTGCTATCAGTGGGTCAGGTTTGAACACAGAACCATACATTTCACAAAAACAATTAAATATCACAGACCAATTACGACTTCGGACATGTCCAAAAAAGATGGGACAGGGAGCCCTCAGCCAACTTACAGCAGTCACATAGTGAGGAGACTGAGGGAAAGATTTTGTGTAGTTTGGAGGTGGAATAATGAAGTCGGTGTGTGACTTTAAACTGTATTAACTGATGTCTTGTATTAATGAATGTCCTCCCACATATCGTTAATTTGTATTCCCAATTCCTCTTCCCATCCATTCTTAACAGAAGCTGTAGTGAAGTTTATTTGGTCTGAGAATATTGCTACAAATTTTGAAATGATTCCTCTTGCATCAGATGGGCCAACTCAAACCTTAAAAATACTACTATCTTCAGGGGGAGATTCAAAATTAGGGAAGCATTTACAGACATAGTTCCTTATTTGCAAGTATCTAAAAAAATGTGCAGGAGGGAGAGAAAATCTGTGCTTTAACTGAATGAATGAGGCAAAATGTTTATCAATATATAAATCTTTTAAAGTAATCATACCTTTTAATCTCCATATATCAAAAGCAGTATCTGTAAGGGAAGCCAGGAAGGCATGATTTTGGTAAACCGGGGAGTGAATAGAGGTGTTTAGCAGTTTAAAGTTTCTCCTAACTTGCTGCCATACCTTCAGGCTATTCAGAACGACATGACTGTGAATTTTTGCAGGTAGTCCAGGTGATGAGAAAAGAAGTGCTGGAAGTGAGCTGTTTTGAACTCCGTACTTCTCAATGGCCACCCAAGAAGGCGTTTCTGCCGAAACTCCTGGTTTGTAATCTTCCTGCCAGTAAGCAAGGGCTCTTAAATTTGCTGCCCAGTAATAATGTAAAAAACACGGCAGTCCTAACCCCTCTTTCTCCTTTGGTTTTCGTAGGTGTACTTTTGAAATTCTGTGAGCTTTAAAGTTCCAGATAAAAGGTAAAATGATTGAATCTAATGTTTTGAAAACATTTCTTGTCAGAAAGATTGGGAGATTTTGGAAGAGGTAAAGAAACCTTGGAAGCCACACCATTTTAATTGCATTTATACATCCAATCATAGAACTAGGAGGAGTGCGCCATTTATCTATATCTTTCTTCAATTTCTCCACCCCTTCCAAAAAATGTAATTTAAATATTCATTTGGGGTCCCTTGGCAAGACTACTCCAAGATACTTTAATGTAACTGTTATTTTAAAGGGAAGACTGCATAGAAAATTAGGATCAAGATTTGCACCAAAGGACATGAATTCACTTTTTTGCCAATTAATTGTATATACAGAAATTTCATCAAATGACTTTAGGAAGCTGAGTAATACTGGGATAGACTGCTCCGGTTGTGAGAGGAAAATAACAATGTCGTCCGCATATAAGGAAAGGTTGGGGTCTACATTTCCCTGATGTATAGGCTTCAAAAGGGGATGATGACTGATTCCAGTGGCCAGAGGTTCAATGGCAATTAGGAATAAGAGAGGGCTAATGGGACAGCCCTGTCATGTCCCACGATGTAGTGGAAATGGAGCAGATTTTTCTTGGTTAGTAAGAACAGACGACGAGGGCTTAGCATATAGTAACTTAACTGAACCAAGTCCAAACTCCTCCAACACTTTCAGCATATATCCCCACTCTACTTGATCAAATGCTTTTTCTGCATCCAAGCAGAGGGCGGTAACCTTATGATCTCTTTCATATTTATGGTAAATTATGTTCATCAGTCTTCTAACATTAAAAAAAGCAAGCCTTCTGGGAATAAAACCAGTTTGGTCTGCATGGACAATAGAAGCTACATGTTTGTTTAACCTATTTGCCAGTAATTTTGTAAAAATTTTCATATCAGAGTTTAGCAAGGCAATGGGTCAAAATGATGAGGCTTCCAACTCATCTCTACCCTCTTTTGGTATGGTGATGGACAAGCTGACAGATGAGGTTAAACAGGAAGGTTCATGGACTACGATGTTTGCAGATGATTTTGTGATCTGTGATGAGAGCAGGGAGCAGGTGGAGGAAAATCTAGAGAAGTGGAGCTATGCCCTGGAAAGGAGAGCAATAACCACAGCAAGACAGACAGAGTACATGTGTATGAATGAGAGGGACCCAAGTGGAAAGGTGAGGTTATGGGGAGTAGAGATAAAGAAGGTGGAGGATTGTAAGTACTTAGGGTCAATAGTTCAGTGCAATGGAGAGTGTGAAAAAGAGGTTAGGATGGAGTAGATGGAGAAAAGTATCAGGTGTAATGTGTGATATAAGCAACAATTAAAAGAAAAGTCTATAAAAAGGTGGTGAGAGCAGCAATGTTGTGTGATTTAGAGACAGTACCACTGAGGAAAAGACAGGAGGCAGAGCTCAAGGCAGCAGAGATGAAGATGTTGAGGTTCTCTTTGGGAGTGACCAGGATAGATAAGATCAGGATTTATTACATCAGAGGGACAACACATGTTAGATGTTTTGGAGATAAAGCCAGAGAGGTGGTGGACATGTACGGAGGAGGGATTTTGAATATATTGGTAGGAGGATGCTGAGTTTTCAACTCGGGCAGATGATTCGCTGTGGTGACCCCTGAAGAGATCAGTTAAAATGAAAAAAATATACAATGTTTATATAAGATTTTCAACTGTAGGCTGCCTAATCCTATTGCTTTTCTCATCGTTGGCCTCATCAATTGTCCGATCTTTGCATTTTACTGAATAATTTGTGAGTGAGGAAAAACAGATCTACAGTAAAATGAGAATGTCATGTCATAGATCTTGGCCTGGGCTTTTCTGTGTGGAGTTGACATGTTCCCCTGTGCCTACATGGCTTTTCTCTGTGTACTCTCCAATACCGTAGTTCAAAAACATGCTTGTTAGATTAATTGATTACTCTAAATTGGCCATGAGTGTGCATGGTTTTCAATCTCTGTAATAGACTAGAAATCTGTTGTGAGTTGTAGCCCTGCTTTAAGATGATGTGATTCATGTGAAGTTGAGTTACTGGAGAGAGAGAGAGTTAGATGTGGGCGGGTAGTGAGGGTGTATGCAAAGAGAATTGGAGAAGTGATGCAAGATCCAGCAGAGGAAAAACAAGTACGAAAGAAATGATAACCAGTTTGTTATTGCAAGGAATGTTGGTTGTCGAGGCAACAGAGGGAGAAACCCACACAGCTGTTGCTCGGCTAACGTTTCATTCACGTCATCTACAATATGAACTGTAGATACTGGTTGATTTAATACTAGAGAGCCCTGCTGAAGCCTGCTTTCACACAGCTTTGGTTGCTTGTTTTTCTACATTTTCCAGAATTCTTGGTAGTTTGTTCTTGTAAATGACTATATCTCTGACAAGCACCTGTGGACAATGAGACATGATTTATCTGTGCTGAAGGTAATGCTAAAACAAAAACTTCAAGAAGATAACCATTGCACCTATGAAGCATGGCTTCATTATTCTGTAACAAAGATGTTCAAAAGGCAAATTCCCACCTGAGGCAAATATGTCATAAGGGCAGGTTGAGAGGGACCAGAGTGTGAAAGGCTGGAGGAAGACAGTTTGCAGGACTGGACAGTATAATATCCCCTCGGGGTTTGCTGGTTCCTGATTGGGTAGAGTAGGAGGAGGAGGAGAGACCGATGGCAGTATCTTACTGTGCTGTTGAGCACCAGGCTGGATTTCATCATGTGAGAGGCCCAGCTTACTCTTTAATACAAAGCAGATGTCCTCAACCTCACTGGTACCACTAACATGCTCATTGTACTGATAGAAAAATCCCCTATCCAATCTCTCTTACTCCACTTCCCACTCATTACATCCCTCTTGCTTTTTGACACTTCACCTTAATTTAGTAAGATGGCTCTGTATATGAAAAGTTAATATGAAACTGTAGCTAATATAACCCTTGGATACTTTGTGAAGCTATTATAGTCACTGTTGGGAGTAACATGTTACAAAAGTAACACAATTACTGTAATGTATTACTATTTGCTGTATCGCAGTGATACAAGGCATTACTAAGAAAAAACATGTAATATTATACCAGTTACAATCTAGATAACGTGTGTTACAATCCATTTCAACCCAATTAGGTTTTGTTTTTTAATCATTATTACATGCGAGGGTGTGCTTGACCGTCATTATGGCCAGAAACAAGGAGTTCTGTGAGCATCACTGAAGTCACAATAATCATGGTCAAGCACACCCTCACATGTAATAGTGTAATTATACAACTACTACAAACTAAATAAAGTGTATAATCAAAATACAGTCATAGTGTGAGCATTTTGTCATTGTCAAAGGGATGGGATTGAGAGAGGTGAGTGCATTATGAACAATAAGCTGAATACTTAAACTGCTCATTGCCCTGCCAAATAATATTGAAAGGTACTAATATACATGACTTAGAAACGGAAAAAGTGATTTGCACATGGAAAATGCTGCTGTAAATTGAAATTTGAAGTTGAGCTACTTAGCTACATTTTTTTATGAATGTTTATAAAATTATTTTGAATAACTGAAAATGTATCCGTAGTATTAAGATGTTTTTGAGAAAAGGTGAACCAGATGTTTTGGTCATATCTTCATGTACTACTGTTAAATTTAAGTGGAGTGTTCAAACTGCTTATAACATTGCCCATTTAGTGTAGTATTTTCACAAATGAACTAGTGTTGGTTATCCACACATGGCAAATAAATGTCAAATATTTGCATTGCAATTGAATAAAACAGATTTTTTAAGATGTTTGAAGTTGGCACATTACATCAATTATAGCTAAACTGTATTTAAGCAAGTCAAATAATATGCTTTGGTAAAATGGATTAAAATGCTAAAAAAATACTTAGAATTACTTCTGAAAAGTGGGTTGAAGCACATTTATTATGTAAGTACTTAAAATATAGTGCAGTACACTTTCAAGCATAAATGACATAAATATATTTGTATCCCACTAAACATTTACTTTGTAAATTATATACTTAAACAAAGTAATACTAGATGCTATTTTAAGTAATGAAATAAATATGTTTTGTGGAAATATACTCTAATGTAAATAAAAAATATGCTTATGTATTGGTGTATTTATAAAAAGCATAACTTAGCACATATTAAATACTAATGTATTCAAAGTATTATTTTCACTAGTATACTAAAAAATTTCTTTGTAAACTATATACTTACACAAAGTAATACTAAATGGTATTTTAAGTAAGAGTGAAATAAATATGTTTTGTGGAAACTTACTACAATGTAAATAAAAATATGCTTATATATTAGCATATTTTTTAAAAGGCATTACTAAGCATATATTTAATACTAATGTCTTCAAAGTATTCTTTGAAAAGTATGTTAAAGTGCCAGAGAATACATTTTTAACTCACTTCAAGTAAGCATGCTAAGAATACAAATGTTAGATTAATATACCTTATGGACTCTTTATGGACTCCAAGTATAATTTCACTGTATTTAAGAGCACTTCTTTTCAACCTGGGTTGGGATCGCTACATCTACCACTACCGCAGTCCTCTGCTGTTTGTTCACCACCACTATGTCTGGCTGAGTGGCAATTACCATCTTGTATGTCTGGACCTGGAAGTCCCACAGGATCTTGGCACAGTAGTTCTCCATCACCTTTGGGTCTCCCATCTTGACCCTGGGACCTTCAGTCCATACTCAGTACAGATGTTCCTGTACACAATGCCTGCTACCTGGTTGTGTCGCTCCAGATACGCTTTACCTGCCAGCATCTTGCAGCCTGCTGTGATGTGCTGCACTGTCTCAGGGGCTTCTTTGCATAGTCTGCACCTGGGGTCCTGTCTGGTGTGGTAGACCCTGGCCTGTGTTGGTAGTGGTAGATGTAGTACGTTGTGTACCTGCCAAAATTTCACTGCTTCCTTAGTAATCAACGTCGGCTCACATCGCACTTGATGGAAGCCTCTATTGGCGCTTTTCCACTGGTGCTCAGCTCGACTCGCCTCGGCTCGGTTGCATTTCCATTGCTGAAAATGGTTCCTCTTCCATGTAGATGGTCATCAGGTGAACGAGGAGAACGTTGATGAAGTCATCTTCAGAGTTCTACTGTTGTGACATCACAGAGAGTGTGTTGAAGAGTGTTTCAGGCAAGAAATTTGTTGTTTTTACTTCAAATATGTTGCTGCGCAGTGATGACGCAATGACGGCACAGAAACATTTGTACCTGCAAGCCGACAGTCTGCATCATGATAGTAAGAATAGGTTTCTACTATGTGGGGAAAACCACTAAATAGATCGGTGTAATGTACAATAACAGCGCTTTACTGCAACATTAAAATTCTATTTAAAAGTGTCAGCTGAAGAAAATGTGAGGTCTGACCACCCGGTTGGTCGAACAGCTGACAGAGGTTGTAGCTAGGGCTCATATCTCCGAAAACATCTGAGCACGTTTTTAACTGGGCTCTAACTTGAAAACAACTCATTTCAAAAGGTGAGTAGGTACCAGTGCCATGTGGTCCAAAAGTGTCCGCCTCGTAACACAGAAAAGGTGAATTTATGAACAGGAAAGTGAAAGTTATGTCACAGAACCATGCTGATGCCTATTTTTGCACATTTTTTAGGAGTTATACTGAAATTCTGGACCTTTTCTAGTGGGTATACAGCGTATACCTGTGTATCACATAGACTACACCACTGCCATGCAGCAATTTCCCAGCAGCTCGATTGTGGTACAACCTGAGGTTTTCTGGGTATTGCTGGTGAGAGGTTTGGTTGGCCTAAGCATTAACACAATACATTCAGCGAAACTGATTACACACATACAACCACCCAGACATAAACACACACAAATTCTTACTGGCAGGCATACATGTACACTTGAGTAAGTGCAGCATGGAGGATGTGGCTTTACTCAGTCTGTGTAGAGGAAAACACCTCTGATGTTTGTTATTCGTCTGTGAGTTTGAAAGAAAATAGCAGTTATGCATTATAGTTGGTTTCAGGGTTGCCAGCTTGGTTTGCATTAACCATGAAGGTGATGAGTCATTGGTTTGCAAAAAAGGAGTCATTCAAACAATTATAAAATAAATACTGAAACAAAAGTCTGCTGCTTAATCTGAGCAATTCCATCCAGCTGTCACTGTTGTTGTGGTTGTTGTTATTGATGTTGTTATACACTTTACTATAATATACTGCACTCTCCCTGGTTGCTGTCGTTGGTTTTGTTGCATCTTGTGCTCTCCTCTCCCCCCATCTCCACCGCCCTCTCTCTTCTCCCATGCTGCTGCTGTTGTTGTTATTGCCGTTGATGTATCTATGTTCCCTTCGCCCCCTGTCTAAGCTAAAAAAAGATGATTAAGCTACAATTTTTTGGTGTTTAACTGTCGGGTTTTGATGAACCTTCATCACATTTCTGATCTTGGGTTTCTCTTACTGCCCAACATGTTGTGGATTGATTCAAAGAAGTGAGAGTATGTGCAACATAGAAAGAAGTGGATCATCTGTAGACCCATGTGGTGTACTTTATCATATAAGAAGTCAGGTTCAAAATAATGGAACATTTTCACAGACATTCACTTTAACCATTCAACAGTGTCTCAAACCTTCTTCCTCGACACCACTGAAATTAGGAAGCTGCCTCCAAATTCCTGTTACTTTCTGAAATCAACAATGAAATATTTACAGTTATTCCCTCTTTCCTTGCACAAAGGAAATACATCATTACATAAGCTTTCAGGACTGTGTTGCCCTTTTCAATGCTTGCTAACAAGCCTTTCATGTAGCCCTTGAATGTTCGTGTTTTGTGTTTTCCTTCAAAATGGTTCCTGTGTCTGTGTCTTCTTTAATTGTGTCTTTGAATGGCTTGACTATGTTTGAAATGTGCTTTATCTGAGATATGGTGTCATCCGTCTCATAGGAATATATTTTTAGTCCAAATTCAGTTTTAGGAAAAACTCAGACTAAACCAGTAGTACACTGTGATAAAATAGAAGACATGTCAGCTTACACAAACACAAAATGCAGTATAATTACATGCAGATGGAAAAATGGTTATTTGGAAAATCAAGGTATAGGCAGAAAAAGAGATGATGACTTTCATCATTACATTACTGTCACACCACAAAATTATTTTTCCCTTTTCATTATTGTTCCTTTTGTAATCTTCAATAGCCAAATGAAAAATAAACTATTTCATTAAAGGAATCACTCACCCATTAACTTACCATAAACACACTTACATCGCCATACATTACTTTTTTTCTTGGGAGTTTCTTGAGATATAATATCACAAAATCTGTAGATATATGTTTTTGTCTCTTGAGTCAGAAGTTTGGTTTTGGTTTTACTGACATGTCAAGGGATAACCATGCGCTATTACCACAAGATTTACATAGAAAGAACTGTCCTGTTGTGTAGGACAGTTCTTTCTATGTAAATCTTGTGTCTCTTGGTTCCTGCTGTGTAACTGAGAAATGCAACATCCAACAGTGTTATTTATAAAGTTTGATTATAAATCAAATTTTAATTAATTAATTTAACAGTTGGTAATTACCAGTAGTTGTGGCATTAGCATGGATTGTCCGGTATGAGCCGGTTAAAATGTGGTGACAGCCATGGAGCTACAGAAAAAAAAACTTTATCAAGTAATAAAAGCAGAACTCTGTAATTGATCCAGATGGAAAGATTCAACTTCCACCACATTTTTCAGGAGGGGGGTTCTATTCATAGTAAGGTCCTACAGTGATGGAGACCACCTCTACATGATGGATTTTATAAATGCACATTAAGGTACAAACATGCTTAGTCAAATCACTCAGTAGGCTTCCAGATGTAATCACACCTGGAGCCCTACAATGACCATTCCCAGAATAAAAATACCTTTTGCCACAAACACAGATCTCAGATTGTATATACACAGCTACATGGAGCCTCCAAGACACTCAGGCACCAAACACCACACATTCCCATACCTGCCTTTTTTCTTATTTCTCTGCAAACTAAACAAACACAGACATACAACTACCTTGGGCCACAAAGACACAATCTTGTGGTGCTTCTAAAACACAAAAGCATCACAGCCATGTTTTCCTTTTGGTCTGAACTTAGACAAACAAAGATGGACCCAATTGGTAATTTCCAGCACCTAACCATGCAGCGTGCCACTGCTGCCCACTATTATACCTCTCAGTCAGCCTAAATGTTCCACAGCAAAAAACCAAAAGCATACAATTACTGTAACCGTAAGACTGTCTGTGAGACATTGTGTGTGTGTGTGTGTGTGTGTGTGTGTGTGTGTGTGTGTGTGTGTGTGTGAGAGAGAGAGAGAGGGCCCTGGAGCCACCCAGCTACAGTTTGTATGTTTTTAACTAATTTGGCCTCCTGTGTTTGGACTGTAGGGGAAAAGACCACCCTGGAAAAATCCATATTTTTAACCCCCTCCCCCCTTCTCCTAACCACTATAACATTGGAGGTTTCCTAACCTGTGCCCTTGGGTTACAGCTCTGAACCCATCAAACACTCAGTTACACTTTAAATATCTGTTAGAGGGAATGTTTGAGAGCTCTTACTGCTGTATTTCTTTCTGCACGCTGAATGACAACGAACTGCGCTAAGCTGATGTTGATGTTACCTTGTATGGCTAACAACAGCTCTAAAACAATATGTATATCTAATATCTAAAATAATATGTGAAAAGCAACACACACACACACACATATATGTATATATGTATATATATGCGATTTTTTTTGGCCTGTTTCTGTTCTCATTGTGATTCAAAAAGAGTACGCAATTGTTTGACAATAAATGGCTTCATGGCTTGTGTGTGTGTGTGTGTGTGTGTGTAAATGTAAAAAAAATAAAATCATCTTTGACCTTAGAAGCTTGTGTTGCCATTGCCAGTATCGGCCCTGCAAGTACCTACAAAAGAATACATACTTACATTTCTGGTCTAACACAGGAGACAGATCTTTGTTACAGCTCCATGAAGGGGGCTTTAAAGTCCAAGGCATGTGGGCATTGTGTTTCTCTGATCATTACTGTGCAGATCCTGTGTGCAGATCTCAGTCAATGTCAGTGTTTCAGGAGGACTCCTCTGATATTGACAGGTATTGTGTGTAGGTACATGTCTTGTGGTAAAGACTTTGTGATTCCTCCAGAAAAGTTAAGATTTTTCCCAACAACAAACAATGATTTCCAGAGACATTTAGGATCTAATATGTAAAGTCAAAAATGCTTTTAATAAAGATGATGTCAATACAGAGCGGGAAAACTAAGGGTGAAAGATAAGGTTGAGGCAGAACGCACCAGTAGCAACTTAAAGAGACCTTGGATTGGGATGAATATGATATTTGGTTTACAGGATGGAGGCAACAGGGAGGTTGTCTTGATGGTTTTGATTCAGATAAACACCTTTCTGGTGAACTTATCCAGAATTTCATATTATTATATGTGATGACATGAACAAACCTCTTCAAATAAGACTAAGAACCCAGGCTCAACATCTGTGGCCAGCTATTGAGATCTTGAAGATTAGCTCTGTAGCATTTGTCCCAAAGCTTGAGACATATACTATTACCTCCACTAGCCAAGAGTAACACTCTGAAAGTACTAAATGATTTCAGGCCTGTAGGTTTAACTTTGTTATGTGTGAGGTCATTTGAGAAGTTCATCAAGATTAAGAGGAGGAAGAACTAGACCCTTTACACCTGGTAGAGGTGTGTGGGATGCTGCTGTCACACTGTTACACTTTTTGTGTAACAGTGAACCAGGAACCATTTTAATGTGTCTACATTTTTAGTGAATCTGTTTTAAGTCTTTGCATTGCTGCTTTGTTCAGAAGGCAGTAATGTGTAATGGGCAGGTGCTTAGAAGAACAACTGATATATTGGACTACCAGGACCATCCACTCCAGGAGCAGACTCCATGCTTCTGGATCGCAAACACTATTAATTTGCTTAGTGGCACTTAGCACATTGAATCTATTTGCACACTAGCACTTTGCATTTCCACTTTGGTCCTTCATAGTACTAGACTTGTGATTTACTCTTTTTGCCGTTGTTTTTGTGTCTTTGTATGTAGCTACATGCAGAACAAAATTCCCTGTGTGGCAATAGAAGACACCTCACTTTTATTAGTGGTTATAATGGACTGCACTTAACTACTGCCTTTACACCTTTGCTTAGGTCTCAAGACACTTTACATCGGCCTTGCAATTTACCTATTCACACACACTCACACACCAAGGGAAACAAAAATACCATGCAAGGGGCTAGCTAACATCAGAAGCAACTTAGGGTTCAGTGTCTGGCTCAAGGACACTTCAACATGTAAATCGAACCACCAACCTTACAATCTGTGAACAACCTGTTCTACTGGCTGAGCAACAGCCACCTCTGTATAAAATATAATCATTAATATAATTAGAACATTTTAAATTTGTAAGTATGATAAAATTAGTCATTGCCACATACACATTTTCTTCAACTGTTTTCTATGTGTGATAGATTAACAAATGTGGTTGCACCAGTGCTCCTGCATGAGTCTCATTGTGTTCCAGTAGTCAACAAAACTGACCAAATCCCTGTTTGTATAATAAAATAAAGTATTGTGTCGTGCTCAGGTTAGAGAAAAACACTGACCCAATGAGTCAAAGGCCAGCACTACTGGTCTTTAGAGGTGCTTTCTGCAGGAAAAAAAGAGCCCATCTTTTGATTGTACTGTATGTGTGTGGCCTTTTAAAGAGTTTTACACAGGGAAAAAAGGACACGCCACTGATCCCAGAGATCATAAAGGCTGCCACACGGTCAGTCTGCATTTTCCTTTGAGGAAACTTTGAACCAAATGTTGGAGAAACAGAAAGTAAAGAGTTGATCATTGTATTGAAGCTACTGTTTTCTTAATAAACTTGAAGCCTATTATCCACTTTTTTACTTTTTTTTTCAGATGAACCACCAGAACTCTAACAGGGAGAATTAAATTTAGATAATGACTTCAGAATGACTTGCGGAAAAAATCATTGACTGAGTGTTTCATGATTGAAAATGATCATTTCTGAATTTTTTTTTTTTTAGCCTGGTGGCTGTCAGGAGTATTGCACATTGTTGGAACTTCTTCCTTGGTCTTGAACCCCAGTTGCTTCATCCATTTCTATATATCGTCTATGATGTGGATGGAGGTGGCATAAAAATCCTGTTCTGGATAGAAGCAAACCAGGAGTTTAATTTCTAAGCAATCATAGCATCTACTTAAGTATCTGGGTACTGTCAATGATGACAAACTCAAGTGAAAACTGTGAAATGCTGGTTAAAAATGGACAGCAACGACTATTTTGTCTACAAAAACTTGTCAAATTTCAAGTTGATAGGACCCTGATGAAGCTCTGCTACTGTTCCTGCATCCAATCATCTTTTCTATCACATGCTGATATGGTAACCTTTGTAATAAGGATAAGAACTCCCTTGGGAGGATAGTAAAAGTAGCCTCTAAAATAGCTGGGGTGTATTTTAACAGCTTAGATGAGTTGTTCTACACACAAGTCAGACGGAAAGCAAAGTCTATCCTTCTGGATGCTACTCACCCACCTAACAAGGAGTATAAGAAGCTTCCCTGTAGCCTTCGTCTGGCTGTACCCTGGCCAGAAAAAATAGGTACAGGTTCTCCTTTGTGCCGACCTCTGTCCGAGTTTTAAACGCAGAGAAGAGGAGGTAATAACTTGTGTTTTTGTTCTGTTTTGCTGCTGCTGTCAATTTTTGTCATTTTTACATTTCGTGTGCTATTTAATGTTTTATTGTCTTACTGTGTTTTACATTTTTACTGTGTTTTTACTGTTTATGTGGTGTTTACTTTAATTTATTTGTATTATTTGTTGTTGGATGATTGCGTAAACTGCTACAAAACAAATTGCCCATCAGGGGACAAATAATAAAGTTGCGTTGAGTTGATCTACTTTGCATTGGTTACTGAATATACTCTATTTGCTGCCTGATACTGGCAGTTATATTTACTGTGATTTTGTAATGACTTTGATAAAGTGGGAAACAGTGTCATGGTTCTGCAAGGCTCTTGTGCAGGGGTCTGCAACTCTGGTCCTCGAGGGCCGCTATGATGCAGTTTTAGATGTTTCCCTCTTCCAACACCTGATTCAAATGACCAGGATCGTTATCAGGCTTCTGCAGAGCTCGATGATGAGCTGATCATTTGAATCAGGTGTGTTGCACCACAGAATTTGCACACTACAGAGTGTCGTCACTCGCATGTTTTGCAGATGAACTCTTTGTGATTTTGGAAACCAAACTTAATGATTGCTGAACCTGCCGACATTTTTAATTCCTTCCTGGGGGCGCAGTGTCTGCAGTTGTCTTCATCCAGGCCGTGTACAGGGGGCGTGGCACAGCTGCGTGACACCGGGAAGGCGGCTGCTGCTTTCTACTTTTCTCACTTGTCACTGTAGACCTGGCCTGGTCTCGACCGGTCTTGATCAAAAATCTGGAGTCCGACTTGTCCGAGACCAAGACAAGACCGAGTAAAAATGCCTTTGATTCCGAGACGAGACCGAGACCCTTAAAGTGGTCTTGAGACCGGTCTTGAGTACTACATCACTAATGTGCATCATGCACCACCATGGTAACATGCAGTCCTTCATTTTATCCTTAGTCTGAAACAGGCTGTTTTGACTCCCTCTGTCTTCTCAAGAGTCCACATTCTTCTGATTGTCAGGGAGACTGCTGGAAGCACGAACATTCGTTGCAAGAAATATTTGGTTTGGTAAATATTACCCCTATTGGCAGCTTATTGTGGTACATAGGGCTGGATTCAGTATTTTAATTGCAAGTCGTATGTAAATTGTTCTCTATGTATCCCCATATTAATTGGGGTGTGTGTGGGAAATGCTCAAAAATGATGATTGAAGTGGAAAATGTTTGTGGTCAGGAAATACCAAAGAAAATGTAACTAGTAAAATGTTAACGACTGTATAGTATCTCTGTGCAGATATTCATATGCTGCACTACATGAAGTGAGTAAATGTAATAGTATGTGGGACAGGAGAATTGGAGAGCATGTTCAGTTTTGTTTCCAAACAGCTATGGGAAATGTTGACATTTGTACAACATGACACTGTCAGACTTCTGAACAGAATTCTGAAATGGAGCATTTTCATCAGGCTGCAGTCTGAGCACTTTTCTCACTGAGATTACACATGAGATAACCTCACGTTACCTCATGATTTGAAACTTTGATAGTATGAACATCCAACACTGCAAAACTTTAGTAGTATTAGTAGTATTTCACTTTAAATTCACTATTCTGCAGGACGGAGCCTGAAAAAACAAAGACGCGCAACTGTTCACAAACCTTAAGTTTAAACTGTGTAAGCATGGAAATCCATTCTAAAGTGTGTTTTATGCTTTTAAGTAACATTTATTTTACATGTTTGTATCTAACTTACAGCACAATATGGCACCTGAATGTCTCCTGTGTATGCAGAGCATTGGAGCTGCTGCTGGTGTTTGCAGTACAACTTCTTTGTCAACATGGCATTAAATAGGCAATATGATCAAAAAAACAATTAGTGTGTCAACATTGCAGATCTAACATCTTTCAAACTTAAAGAATGCTGAAAAACAATCATTCGAACTAACATTATGAAGTCTTGTTTTTCTTTAAAAGTCAGAGAAATAAATCCAAACTATCTAAATATTATTTTACACTTGGTGACAGCCATCAAAATTAATCATGTGCATGACACTAGTCATGCACCCATCATCAGAAAAGGTCAAAATTATGATCTAATTATTAAGATTTTCTTATTATGAAATATAAGATACATAAATATAAGTCAAGTCCTCCAGTCTCCTTCTTCTCCTTCTTCTTCTTCTTCTTCTTCTTCTTCTTCTGCTCCTGTGAATACAGTGTGCTAGTGAAGAATGCATTGATTATAATGTGAAATTCCACCTCCAGCCTCCAGAAAGCCTTCAATGCTTCTCATATTTTTTGATTACTGATTAATTATTTAAATAGAGACATGTAACTAGTGGAAGTCCAGAGGGATTTGAAAGTCTTGTACCATGGCTTTGACTTGATTATCTTGACTTCTCTCAGAATTCTTCAGACCTGTGTATTCACTTAAGTGAATAAATTTCACTGAACTTGAACTTGAATATTTATTCTGAATCAAGAAGATGTCGATGGAATTACAACTGGAATGCAAAATAGATACATGGAGATGGTCTGACTTACACTGTGTATGGATCTTAGCCAGATGCACAGGCCACAAGTATAAGAGTTACTTCTAAATTCAGCCAAAAAAAAGGTCAAAGTTATTGTATTATAACACTTTAGAAACACACAGTCTAACTATATAGTCACTCTGGATAGTATTACCATGGCCTTCAATACTGCTGTGAAGAACCATGGTGTTATCTTTGGCCAGGATATGTCCTTTAACCCCCACATAAAACAAGTCTCTAGGACCACCTTCTGTCACCTGCACAATATTGCCAAAACTTGAAACCTGAATCCTATCACTTCATTGCCTCCCTGCAAAAAATATTTTCTTATATTATTTGTTATTACAACTAATATAATATTTTAATAATATTGAACTTACCATGTGTAGTGACTTGAGATGACTTTGTTGTGATTTGTAGCTATATCAGTTACATTACATTTAATTGAAGTGAATCTAGATGAGAATATTTGTGTGACAGCAACAGCACCATCAGATGTTTTTATCCAGTCTGCAAATACACATGACTTTTTTTTTAAATTACTGGAATAATGTTCTTATTTAATGTTGCCATAATTTAGAAAAGATGTTGGAAATGACCTTGAACCAGTCTGATCATTTCAGAGTGACCTTCTCAAAGGCTCAGACTGAAGAGGAATGCTCAGTAATTTGTGGTTTGGGAACCTTGGTATGCTGTGTCTGAAAATGCTGGAGAGCAGTAAACCAAGTGTTGGTCCTCTTGGTCAGATTACAGTGGAGAACCTGTTCTGCAGCCAGGACAGACTATTTGGACAGCTGACACGGTTTAAGGAGACATGTTAGAGTGTGACTGAGTTTGTGGTTAAGAGTTGCACATGAAAATCCCGTAGGCCTCACAATCTGTGCACGTCTCTGTCTTGATATGTGTCTGGTTAACAGCTTCTCTTTCTGTTTCCTATTCCCTATTCTCTCTCTCTCTCTCTCTCTCTCTCTCTCTCTCTGTTGCTCTCTCTTCCTTTGTTTTCCCTACTCTTGTTTTTTGCCAAAGAGTTTTCCCTACATTGAAAGCATTCACTCTGCAATTGCTATTCCTCAAAAAAAAAAAGGAGCCTGTGTTTCTGGCAGTTGTTCCAACAGAAATACTGTGGCTTTGGCAATTTTAGAGAGAGAGAGAGAGAGAGAGAGAGAGACAGAGAGAGAGACAGAGAGAGACAGAGAGAGAGAGAGAGACAGAGGGTTGCAACTGAAATGGTTCCAACTGAGTTTCAGCTCCAGAAATTTCAACTCAACCTTATCATCGCCTCTATAACAGCCTCTGGACGCTCTGTCCTGTGCCCCTCCAACTATGCAGCTCCTCATGGTACAATTTAAACCAGGCTGACAAACTGTGTGTATGTGTGTGCACTGTGTGTATACTCACTGTCAGCTGCAAAATAATGTATGTGTTATTGTTGGTAAAACAATACAGAGGGCCACATTTTACACAAAGGGCCCACTGGCTCCAGCTACAATCTTCACACTTTCTCTAAACAGCAGCTTGCCACTTAAAAATACAGTTATTTTCAATCTTCCCCAAGTCATAGACATGAATCTCTTATTGTTGCCTTCTCCCCTAGACGACGTAAACACACCATCGTTTCCATGGTTACAACACGTGTTTGAAGTGCTGCAGTCTGTGGCGTGTCTGTAGAGGACAACAAATAAGTGTTTTGAACTAAGTCAGCTGACAGGACACTTCAGCTGGGTCTCTCGATCTGTCCAAAGATCAGCAGAAGTGCAACACAAGGACATGTATGCACATGTTTCAGGATAAAAGTAATTCAGACATGTTTATAGAAAACAGCAATACAGCATAGAGTCTATACTATCACAGCTGTTAGAATATATCAACAATCAATCAATATATGTCATATATATCATCAATATATGTGCCCATGCACACACACATTTGGAGACTTCTGGGCTTGTTTGTAGATAAACACTTACATGTTAAGAGACTGAAGGATTATTAAAAAGTGAACATTAACTTTGCTAATAACTAGAGATGAAACAGCTGCTGTGGTTTATTTATGTCTCTGTCAAGTGCTCCAAAACTGAACTGGTAATCAAGCTTTTTACTTTGAAGATTTACTTTATCATTTCATTACATTGTTCTACCTCAGCTGACGTATGTGTAAACAAATCCTCAAACCAGCCTGTTAATTTAAGGAGCAATAAAGATTGCCATATATCCTGAGAGAAAGCTTTATTCTCACACAATGAGATGTCTATTACTCTCCTTGGCTTTCCATATGCATAGACTAACACGTATGTTTACATAAAAAGTACATTTCTGTGACATGTGTATTTTATGATTTCCAAGTTTGCCAAGTGATGACATTAATAATAATTTTACTCTGCCTCTTTTTGTTTCTCCCTTGTTTCTCTGTGTGTTGCAGTGTTCAGATAAGCTCCAGCTCCCCACTGTAACAGAAAAGCAGCTTGGAGCAACTCAGCCCACAGTTATGCCTGGAATCCTCCTCCTCCTTTTCCTACTAGATTTCCTCTCATTTCTGTTTTCTTCTTCATTTCTAATTCAACTGTTGAGTTCTCATTTACACAGAACTTCACATTCTACTCTCATGTGGTGTTATAATCCTCTAAAATCATCATAACTGCAAAATTAAACACTCCTGTTAGCATACATTAGTATCAGACTGAAAGGTTGTTGTAAAGCATGTTATAACACTTTGATACTGTACTGTATATAAATGCTAGCTTCGTTATATGATACATTGTAGGTGCATTTATTTGCACAAAGAAAAACATACATTGCTGATGCTGCAGGGTTTAAAAGTCCTACTTATGGCAATAAAGGCTGAGCAGCTTTGAAACTTTGAAGGTTTAATGACTAGTCAAGTCAACTACCATCTTACTACACAGCAAAGCACTGACCTCTCATCTACTGTACCAGAGGTCCTAGACTGACACAGTGCAAGACCAGTTTCAGACTACTTTACTCCGTGGACTATGTTAAAGTATGCACATTTAAAATAGTACAGCTTATAATTTAAATTAACCCAGGGTGACACAGCAAAATAAGTTTTTTGTGCCACAATTTTCTGATGACACCATCGATCCTTTTTCTTTCTTTCTTTCTTTCTCTCTCTCTCTCTCTCTCTCTCTCTCTCCCCCACCCTTCACATGTCAAGCTCTGAACAAGTGCCAGCTTCTCCCCGCCCCCTC
>OOFC01022919.1:0-34433 GCA_900323345.1 Pseudochromis fuscus
AAAACAATGGGACATAGCACTTCTGTTGCCAAAATGCGCATGCAGCTTCTTGATGACGTAGGCTGTAAATGGGTCAATACCCATGATGTTACACTAGTGATAAGATTTCATTATTTATTTCCACTTGTCGAATTTCTGCTCTCAGGTCCTCTCCTCCTAACTACTTTCTAAGCTCCTAAGGAAAATATTGATAGCTATAGGCTTAACTGTATGAATTTAAGTTAGTGTCTAATATCTCAGTATATCAATATGACCCCTTCCATCATCCTCAGTGTCAATATTTGAAATAAGAATCACCACAGTGTTCATTTCAGACCTAATTTAATGCAAAAAATATATATATTACAGTTTAATTCTGGACAATGCCAGAGATTCGAGCATCACCAAACAGTGGCATGTTGTCAGATGTTATTGTCAGTTGTTAATGCTGCCGACAGTGGATGTTTCACCTCCTTCAACCCTGTAAACAGTTGTTGTTTTGTGTCAGTGACCATCCAGACGTAAGAAAGGCATCTTCACAGAACAGCGCTGCACAGAGCCCCCTCAACTACCTGCTATAAATATTCACTCTGCACCACCCGTCCCCAGTTAGGGTCTCATGTTATATGTCAAGGGCTGAGCTCAAAGGGTGGGAGCCATAGATTACAGTTTGTCCTGAGGATCTAGTCGTCAGTGCGGAGCGGTCACTGATGGCTTCACAGGTCGACTTGTTGCTTAGTGAGTCTTCTTTCTAGATCGTCTGCTGTTGTAGCTTTCTTTGCTTTTCTCTTTTTGCTCAGGATGGTGGCTGATGGTGGAGCACCTCTGATATTTCCTGGGAGTGGTGGTCTCCTGTTGTCTGTCATGTTGCAGCTGGATTCACAGTAACAACAGTGAACAAGGTCAAATGCAAGACCAGCGCTCGACAACAGGTTTGATCCTTTTAAACACATGTTGTGTGCCGATAATTGATGATGGCAGCAGGATACATGCATGAACAGTACAAAAAGATAAATGTTTGGGTTATGCATTGGTTGCTTTGTTTCTTAAAGGAATAGTAAAGTGAACCTACATGCATACAGAGGTTGATAGTTTGTGATACCAAGAGCCCATAAGAAGAAATTTTAGACGTTATTTGACATTTATGTAAAAGGTGTGAGAGTTTTTGTATGACAGTCTCTGCTCAATCCTGGTCCTCGGGGACCAACACACCTGATTCAAATGATCAGCTCATCATCAAGCTCTGCTGAAGCCTGGTAACGATCATCTCTGACATCATATGCTGTTCCCATATGATGTCAGAGAGCACCAATTGGAAAAATCCTCTCACTTTTCTGATTGGCTGAAATGCTCTGACATCATACGGCTTATATAAAATGGCAGCCTCCATAAAACGTTCCCATAAATCCTTAGTTTACACCAGGGGTTCTCAACTTGTGCCATGGAGGACCAAGACACTGCAGGTTTTCCTTCCAGCTGGTCTCTAAAGCTGGTGATTTTAATGAGCAACACCTCCTTTAATTTGAGGGAAGGAGCTCATCAGTGAGATCAGCTGCTGGAGAGATGGTTGGAAAGAAAACCTGCAAGGTCTCAGCCCTCCATGTCACAAGTTGAGAACCCCTGGTTTACACCATGATCTATCTTCCAGACTACACTTTGACCATGGGTTTTCTGTCGCTTTAAGGTACATTTAATGTGATGAGCATGGCTGCTGGTGACAGGAGGGGGCTTCAGCTCTCGAGTGGCTCCAGCAGGGCGTCCGCCACCATCCGTCTCCGAGATATTTATGATCCCAAACCTCAACCTCCCAAAGCTCCGGTCCGGATTCGACCTCCAGCACCGAGGCCTCCTCCTGTAAAGGAACCTGATTTAAAGCCTGCCAGCGATCCTCCAACCAGGACCATCATGAGGAGGCGAGCTCAGTCTCTTCCTTCATCTCCCGAGAGGAGAAGGGGCCTCAGGAGTCAGCAGGTTCGCTTTGTGGACTCACTTGGTCTGGAGTTGGAGGAGGTTAAGGTGTTCAAGGTTAAAGAGCATCCCCTGATACCGCAGCATGTCATGTTCAGGCTGATGATGAGCTCTGAACTGGCCTTCGGGAAGTCTCCGGAGCTGTCCCTGCCGTACTTCAAACCCTGTTTCCCTGAGAACGTGGGAGCTCAGCCGGACTTCTTGGAGCGTCTGGGCCATCAGAGCGTGAGTCTGGAGCAGGTGGTGTGTTCAGAGCAGGGGATAACGGGCACCATACGAGTACTTAATTTAGCTTATGAGAAAAAGGTCACCGTGCATTACTCTTTCACCAACTGGAGAACACACACGGATACAACAGCATCCTGGGTGTCCAGTGGGATCCCCGGGGAGAACGGTGTATCAGAAACGGACATCTTCAGGTTTCGTCTGCCCGTCCCGCCCTTCATCCTGCAGCCAGGGGCCATGTTGGAATTTGCCATTTGTTACCACGTAAAAGGAGCCGACCACTGGGACAACAACGGCGGCAATAATTACAAACTGTCCTGCCACAGCTACAAAGTGACCGTGCCGAGGGAGTGTGAGGACAGCATGCTGCATTTCACCTGAGTGGCCACGTGGGGGAGCTGTAACACATGCACACAGATACAGATGGAAGACCTGCAGTAACCCAGAGTACACCCAGTGCTGGAATGTAGCTGAATACATTTACTCTAAATACCTCTGCTATAGTTACAGAGGGAAATGTTGCACCCTTCACTCCACTATGTGTGTGTGGGATATAGTTACAGGTTCTTCTTACATTCAAAACATTTAGTTATAAGGCTATTTTTAAATAAATAACAACAGATCAATAACCAGCTATGCTAAAACATTTCTTGTATGCAATCCTTATGTAAAAATACTTGAATATTATGATGCTTAATAGTATTTCACTGACATGCTGCTTAAAAATTTGTACATTTATTTACCAATTATATGACATGATTTGTTACATTTAGTTAAAGTTAAATATGACACTTAAAGTCTGGAAAACTCCTGATAATTTGAGTGAATTTGGGAAATTTAATAATGACGATTTGTGACAGAGGGCATGTGAAATTTGAAATGAGGGATGCTTGGGTTCAAAATTCGCCAAGAAATTGTTCATCTATTCTTAAGTTTCTAATTGAATGTTGTAGTTTGATGTTGTGTAGTTTGATATTGGTGCACTGCCAACACAAAAGGAAAGGAAATTTACCACTCATGCACACACCGGGTCTCAGAAGTGAAGCCAAAGTGCAAGAAAGTGTAATACCACTGACGACCACAAGATGTTAACTCAAAAAGTCCAGTTGACTTCAATTCAAAAATGCTCATTTTCAATCATGAAATAGTCAATATATTTTTTCCACAAGTCATTGTGATGTCATTTGCTAAAGTCACCTCTTCTTCTCAGTGATCTGGTGGTCCATGTGAAAATCATTTCATCCTTATATTAGGCTTCAAAAAAAGGGAGAGGTGCCCAGATAGCTCAGCTTGCCAACTGGGCGAGCCATAAACAGGGGCTCTGGTCCCCGATGCAGTGGTCATGGGTTCGAATCCATAGCCAGTTATTGCCTGTCTCTCTTCACTGTCCTCTAATAAAGAACAATAAATGAAAAAAATCAAAAAACGGGGGGAGATTTAGGGGTGGGGTTTGACTGACAGCTCTTAAGGTGCTTTGGAGGCTTATGCACATTGGACAGTGTCCTCAGGTTTAAAGGTCAGAGCCACCTCCTCTCTCCTCCCTTCATATCTAAAAAAACACGGCCATGTTGGCCTCCTCCTCCTGGCCTCAAAATGTGGGTCCACAAACCAACTGGTGACATCGCTGTTACTACATCCATCCCTGACACAGTCTGGTGGTGGGAGGCAGAACTTCAGCCTTTGGCCTGGTTTGTGTGAATGTTTCACGTGAAGCTGGGTATGAATTTCAATATTATGTAGACATATCACATCAACTTATCTACACTCGCTTGCGTAGTATCAGCAACACATGAGAGGTTGTTGTGCAGTTGTAAATCTTGCAATCTTGCAGTTGGAGTTTGGCACAGAGCACACCACCACCCTCACCTTCAGTTTACAAGACAAACATCCATCTCCACCTCTTAACACATCAACTGAAGCTGCTGAGTTAAATCTGTGGGGTTTCATATTCTACCAATGAGATTGAAGTCATGCAGGGATTTCTATGTTCCTGCTGGGCTTTTAATCAGATGAAACCCCTGCCACCCCTGTACAGATCCACAAAAGAATTTGCTGACTTTGCACTTTACCAAGTCTGGCAACCCAGATTTCAAACAGCCAGTGTGATGTGTCAGAACATAGAATTTGCACAAGGAGACAAGCCCATACTCCGAGCTGGTTTCAGACCAGCACCCCCCCGAGCAGCTCGTGTACTTTCTGCTGTGACAAACAGAGCTTGACCCCATTTTTCTGCAGCTTGTTTTGCTTTAGCAGGAGGATTACGTTAGCTCGACCCTTTTAGATCCCACACAGTGCTGACCTTTCACCAAAAGAAAAACTTTCCATTGATACGATAGCTCAGATCCCTGAGAGCACTTTCTGGCAGGCGGCGGCGTTCACCTCCCAGGACGACGTTTTTCCATCTGCATGAGTCACTGCAGCTGTACAGAGAGTTTTACACACGATGGCAGCTCCTGTGTCGGACCATCCTGATCCGACTGAGATTAATGCTCACATATTAAACATATCTCTATTTCCTGCTATTTTATACTTCACTATTCATCTGCTTACTTAACTTAGTTTATAGAGTGTACATTCTACAAACACTGCAAAAAAGGTAAATTTGCACACTAAAAAAAATTATATTGTACTAATTACATGCAGGGTTACTTTACCCAGTAAGATGCATTGTTTTTATTCAAGATGGTGTAGTTTTTACCAAACATTTTTAAGTGTTTTGTTGTTTTTATGCTGCACTTATTGAGTCAAATTAACCCAGCAGGTAGACAAGTTTGTCCAGTATTTACCCAGGTCTGGTTAAAAACAATCCAGCATTTTTTTTAGTGTACACCAAATGATTTCTGACAATTATTAAAATCAAACATACAAATCTGCCACTGAGAAGGATACTAGTTTGAGTTAAAAAATCCTCCCTGAACCTGAATAATCACATAAAGTGATCAGTTATTATTTTAATGTTTACAGACATATAGACCGATTTGTAAAGTAATATGTTGCATAGGAAGCTGTGGTTGTTCTACACCAGGGCTCTCCAACCCTGGTCCTCGACAACCCCGATCCATCATGTTTTAGATGTGTCACTTTTCCAACACACCTGATTCAAATGATCAGGATCGTTATCAGGCTTCTGCAGAGCTGGATGATGAGCTGGTCACTTGAATCAGGTGTGTTGGAAGAGGGAAACATCTAAAACATGCAGGATAGGGGCTCTCCAGGACCGGAGTTGGAGAGCCCTGTTCTACACAATATTTACTTATATTTGCCTGAATTAGAGGCTTCGTTTCCTGTCAGTCAGTCAGTCAAATTTCATCCTGTTCTGCTTGTTTGCTTCCTATTATCCAGAATTTTCTAGGTAATCACCTCTTTAAACAAAAACGACTAAAAGTGTCCTCATGTTTCATGCCTGTATGTGCTTTCAGTGTGTGACGAGCACCGGGAGTTCAAAGACATGAAGCTGTTTTACCGCTTCAGAAAGGACGACGGCACATTTCCGTTGGACAGCGAAGCCAAGGTCTTCATGAGGGGCCAGAGGATCTATGAAAAGTATGGACACACAAACACAAGACACAAACACTCCCATAAATGTTCTTTGTAGTGTAGCTGTGAGACGGATTAAAGACTATCTGCAGCTTGTTGATGTAAAGGAATAGTGCATCATTGAGAAAAATGCTAGTCTCTTACTTTCATTATTACTCTTATGATAAATATGAAGCTGGACTGTCTATCTGAAGATAACAAAATCTGCTCCTACGTTAAAAAATAAATACAGTGACAAACTGTGGAGGGGTAATGTGCTGGATTAAATGTTATTTTTTTTGTCTAGGATTACTAAGTAACCTGCAGCATTATGAGGACTTAGTGAGATGATCAGTAAGCTTTAGAGATGTTCAGAAGCTTATTTTGTAACATTTAGATCAAGCCATCGTAACATTTTATCTTTTCTGCTCTTAATGCCAGGCCAGCCAGCTGCTGGCTTTAGTTTCACATTAAAAGTCTGATCTGTCTCCCGACAAAGTTCTTTCAAGTGATTCATCCATTTTCCTGATGTGAAAAAAGGAAGTCATTCACCCATAGCCGGCTTGTGTCAATTGTTAAGCGTACTTTCTGCTGATGTGATACAACAATCTGTGATCTATGACTTTATTATTTGATCTTGGTCTGAAAGGTTTTGAAGCTGCATGGCCACTTGGCAGGTTACATGTACCATCCATGTGCTTCCTGTTTGTCCCTCTTTGGTAGAGTGTGTTTGATTGAGTGCATCAGATATACCACCACCATGAATAATAATATAAAAAATGTTTTGCTGGTAAATTGGAGTCTATTAGATGAGAGTGCACTGCTTTAGATAACCACTGTTTTACTGTGATAAAAGCCTGCGTGATGAGAAAAATCAGAGGACATTGGAAGCTTCTTAACAAGAGATGACTCACAGCCTTTGTTTAGAGATGAGCTCTGTTGAGAGTCAGGCACCACAAATTGGACTGTTTTTGTTTGTCATCAGCTTCGTACCCATGATGCAGTTTTTCCAGTAATGATGAGACTAATAGTTTCTTGAAAACTCCACCTCGCTCTCCTCTTTTTCTTGCTGGAGCATCTGTGGCATCTGCACAACTATAGACTTACGCTCTTAAGTCTGTATGTTCACAACTAAACACATGAGCAAACGGTGTCTCCGTACATCTACTGGCACGTACACTGTGACACAGTTATAAACATGGACCTAGTTTTCAAGTGTGTTTTCTGAGAAATACACACACACATGCACACACACATACACACACACACACCCTCAAGCTTACTCTGGTGGTTGCTTGCTTGTCAACTAGAACTTACACTTACAGCACAAATAACAGTCCTGCAACATAAAAACATCTCATTTCCATGTCTCTGTGCAAAGTGCAAACATCTCCCGTTCAGGAAAGATTGTTGTTCCTGCTTCCTGTTTTTTTCCCCCAGTAAAAGCACAACAATGTATGATTCAGATCTATCCTTAGCAATTTGTTTCCCAAATCACTGCATATCTTAGATGAATGAGATATTTTTTCTGGGTTTTAGGTTACACAACAACAACAACCACAAACATTAAAGTTACAGCAGCAGGAGTCAAACAGTCAGCCCAATAAAAGTTGTAAGTCTTCATTACATCTCTGTCCTGCCACTCTCACACAATGGATCATAACCATATAATAATATAGCCATTATTTTTTATATTGTTCCTCATTGTGAGTTTTATTTATTACGTAAAATCCCATTTCTTGTCTCTGAAATCAACCACTGTTCATTTTTGTTGTGCACATCTGAAAGACCTTTTTAGCCTCACTTTTATCACAAGGAAATTTTGTATTTACACAGATAAAATAAAATGAAATAAAATGATATCCCCTTTAGATTCAACTGTGTTTTGAGTATTCAGTATATTTTATAAATGCCAATCCAATAAACAAGGATGAAGAACATGGTGACCACTCCTTTCTGGTCACAGTAGGAATAGCCTGTGTTACTAATAGCATGAAAATGGCCTTGTTCTATTACAGCTTCCCACTCAGCCATGACGGTGAGACAGCGAGCCGCCATGAACAATACCAGAATCCTATCACACAAACAGATAAATGAAATTTAGCCATCAATAATTCTATTATTCACACCAGATTGTGCTTTACAGGATACATCTGTATACATGCAAAAACTCCAATAGTACAAACTGTACAATCTATACATCACCACACAGTATGTTACATAATGTATTATTCCATTCAGACAGCTTCATGTCCAGTTTTTTTCATTGGATAAATAAACAACCTTCCTCACACATCCATTGATCTCTGACACTGTCAATTGTCTAAACAACAAACACAAAGTCCAACAGACAATCCACTGGAAGACATTGTTTTGACAGCAGTTCCTAAACCACAGAGAGGAAAATTTAAACCATTGTTCACCATGTGCACTGTCTCTGTGTGTTTACTGCAGATTGTGGCTAAATTTTGTTTGTATGATTCAGTCAGGCTCATATTAAACTGTCAAATAAAAACAACAACCATTTGAATTGATTAATCCATGTGGCTCAGGTGGTAGAACAGGACGTCCACTCATCGCAGGGTTGGTGGTTTAATCCCCAAACCCTCCTGTCCACATGTCAAAGCATCATGTAAAATGCATCTACTTGCTTTAATCTTTTATTCATCGAGGGTAGATTCAGTAGATTCACCCAGCATGAATACCTAGCCACATCTTCTCACACATTCATACCTGTGTGTGTTCAGTATTTGTTGGCAGCTGTGGATTATGTGCTTTCATTAGAGACACCTCAGCAGTAGCAATTAGGGAGGTTAATGCTTTGCTGTTGCACCTTCAGACTCAGATTTATTCTGTTGGTGTAGGTAGAACAGCTGCAAATCTTATGTTTCCAGTCCATTTCCACTGAAGCTGAATGTGTGTAGTCTAATTTAAAATGTCTATTCCCCAGTTTAAATTATAGTTCGCTGAAGGCACTTTAAGCACATTTGGGCTTTATTCCCACTGCTTCACTGATACTTGAGATGCAGTGTCTGTAGGTGCTCAGCTATTACCATATGTACACAGTTTGCTACATCACAGTGATTATTGGTGTTTGTGTGAGAGTGGCAGAGACAGACAATGTTGTTGTCTGTTCCACAGGAGTTTTCAACGCTAGAAAACACCTCAGTTTAAAACAACAAAGAGTGTTTTTCATTCCTCAGGCCGCCCCTCAGTCTGAGCCTTTGTCAGCTTCTTGGACCCACAGTCCTTAAAGAACTGCACCGGTGGTTTCAGCTGCAACTGCAAATTGTATGTACTTTACAATACTGGTGACCACTGCTCTGGATTCATCCATCACACTCAATCTGCACTCTGCTGCTTTTTTATCTGTCAGATACTACATGCATGCCGCAACATTAACAAAGAACAACACACCCTCTTATTACTAAATATACCAGTGCAAGGCTGTAACTGCTGCTCTTCATGCTTGGTAGTAACATTTCCACAGAACTGATGAAAAGTGGAATATATTTTCTTATTGCAGCAGGAAGTCATAATAAAGCAAATAATTTAGTCATTTATTTTAGTTTTACAATAAACATGAAACATCAGGTCCAAGGATAGATTGGGTTGAATTACACTGATGATAATGTTAATCCTGATAAGTAAGAAACACTATTCATTTGTTGTTCCATGAGGTATCAGCCTTCGGAGGCATTAACTCACATTAAACTGTGATTGTAGAAATAAACAAATATGATAAAGAAAGTTAAATGTCATTAAAGTGCGTACAGTAGGAGCCATTTAGCTGTAAAGTAGCCACAACACAACTGAAAGACTGTGGGAAGATGTGTTTGAACAGACAAATTGCACATTTATTTTAGTTTCTCTCCTATTAAAAAAATCTTAATTACTGATATAAAGTGACAGCATAATCTGAAGTCTGTGGAGATTCTCAGTAATCCAGGTCATGGTTATCCAAGTAGCAATTGGACTTGTTGAGGTCAGTAAAAGATGTTTCTTCTCATCTGAGAGACTTCTTCAGTTCCCACAGACTGGTCTGGAGCAGCAGGTTTAAAGCTCTGTAGAGTCGTTGACAGGGTCGTATAGTGTAGTATATAGTATAGGCTGAAGTATAGTATAATGTTGCTAACCTTTAGTATAATCTGAAGTTGTGCTACTTACAGTAAAGAAACTCAATAAAACTGAGCAGTCTTCCTCTCTGGGTAAACATAAGTAAATATATGTTTGGTCATTCATTGTTTGGCCAGTGGATGTACTCCACTCCAGCTCTGCTCAGAAATCATCTATATTTAGATATCACTTAGACTATGTAGTAAATAATTAAAGGCAAAAGCTAAGGAAAACCCCACATTCAGTTTTTTCTATATAAACCTCAGTATCAGATCTGATGTTTTAGTAATTGCTCATGATTAGGTTTTAACTTCTTACTTATATGTCTTCTGATCATTCAAGCCATTCAAATAATTAGTAACTCCTTTCCCTAAAGCTTTTTTCCTGCTCTGTTTCTTGCTTTCTGTGTAGTGACCCTATATGCCCTTGTAAATGACTCTTAAATTCATATCATTAGTTCTAAATGATATGGTTTAAAGACATCAGTGCTCGACCTTCATGTAGGACAAAATCTAAGAGCTGAGGAAAAGCCTGGCTGTCCCACAACCACGTCTCACTGGACACCACTCAGGCTGCGTTAGCTATGCTGACTGAACAGCAGCTGAGTGCTTATCCAGGTCATGGCAGCTCAACTTGTCCCACTTTTAGGTTATCATGATCCATTTTTATACTGTACAGTCTCAAACAGTGAATAATGCACTCTATTGCTCAAGATGCTATTCTTCAAAGCACAAAGTACAGTACTTTGAGCCAATCACTTTGCGCTAACACACATGATCTGTTGACTTAGTGTGTGTAGATGGATTAAAGGGCTGTGTACACAGCCAGGTTTCATGGAACATTACGTTCACTTCTTTCAGCATTTGCATTATGATGGTGGCTGCTAATGTGGGCCATAACAGTTGTTAATAATAAAACTCCTAATCCATCAAACTTTGACATCTACACAGGTCATGTGTTGTGTAGTGTGTTGACTTAACATGACTCATAGGCTCGGGCGGCACAAGGTGTTCACCTCCAACCGTTTTCTTGTTCTATTTATACTCTTCTCGGGTTTGAGATGTCAGGAATACAGTGTGACCCTGCGACCAAGTTTAATGGCAGGGGAGTTTTTCTCCTCACTTTGTCTTCGTTTAATGACCCACTCGACGAGGATGGTCCAGGCCAAAAAGGGCTCATTAGGTTTTAAGATGTTTTGCAGAGATACAGCTTTTTACATGCTGCGCCCGATTTAGCTTTCATTTAATTTATTAGGACTTCCATTTAGCTTAATCAACACAGAAGCTGCTCTTCCTCTGCATTAATGGTTGTACCGCTGATGTTCTGCAACCAGTCATATTTTCATTTGTCTCAAGTCACATGTATAAACAGTTGGTGGCTTGTCTTTACCACACCAAACCTAGCCTGTTTCATACAGGGATTAATACTATACATAGTCTGGATTACCTGCATGAACAAGGATGCTTATAAATAAATAAATAGATAGATACGTATGTTTTTCTTTCTTACTGAGAGTTACATAAGACACATACCATTACAGCCAGAAACCACCACATCTAAAGCTCATTAAATAAATAACATGCTACACATTTGCTTGTTTGATTAAGAAAACATGGGTTATGCGCAAGATTTTATAGCTGGCCTTTAATTTCACATTTACTGTTCAGATATGGGAGTGATGTCTTTTCTCAACCAAGAAACGCGCTACTTCCTAAAATGTCAAACTCTCTTTAATCCAAAACCTTTTCACCAGACCTAATGTCCTGATCTGCTGTGGACTCATGGAAACAGCCTCCTCCATAGTTAAGTTAGCGTCCAGTTTTAAAGATGATCTGTTCACTGTCAGAGGGGCAGACAGCACTGGTTCTTCTCTCCTGTTCACACTGGTCTAATTAGGTCATTGGCCTGATTCCCTCACACTTCCTTCATCTGACAAGCTGTAGTTTTTCACTTTAACAGATATCGTGAGCATTCCTCCAAATCTCAAAACCATCATGACATTCAGACAGGATCTGTTTGTTTGTATTAAACTGAGCGAAGTTTGTTGAGTCAGCACTTCAGTGAATGATTGATAGCCACTTAAACTGAATGTGGGAATATAATTGGTGACGGCAAAACACAGCCAACGCAGATGTGGAAAGTTTAGTCTCCTTTTGATGTAACAGTTCATCACTGGTACATGTTTTGACATGTACAGGTGTACAACCACAGAAAGCTCATTGTTTCTTGCAGAGCTCGTATGACTCCTTTTATATCCAATGAGTGTGTAGGTGACAGTGTTTGGGTGTGAATGCGTTTTTAAGAGGGTGGCTTAGTGACTGAGTCAGCAGTTCTGTTCATTACAAGTGTTTTCTTGTCTGGTTTTATTTGTTTCAGTCTGTCAGAAGAAATCACACCACCTACATAACGCTCTCCTCTCATACAGTGTATTAATAAATTCAACAGTACAATACAGATTCACTTGTGGTATTTTGTATGTTTTAGTAGAAACCTCATTAAAACACATTCCCTATTATGAAGCAGATGTTTTGATTTGGGCTTTTACACTAAACAGTGATGAGTCCATCAAGCAGATCTAGGAAGTGTTTCTTGATGTAATTACCTTGTAGTCATGGAAATCTAATCTGTAGTTTGGGGGTATGAATGACATGGATTTAGTTTTAAGAGTCATTTTCAATCCTGCACTTATGTGGCTGAAGTGCTAATCTGGAGAAAGTTGCAGCGTGGAGTTTGTGCGTTTGGACAGTGCAGATTACAGAGCGGGGAAATGGGCAGAGCTGCTGGTTTGGAAGATTTTCTCTGTTGGAAATTCCCTCTGAAGAATGTTCACTTTTCAGAATAACTCAAGTTTTAACTCTTACATTGTAAAGCAGCACGTTGGGTTTATACTGTGACTGTTGATTAAAAACGTTTCTTGATCTGCCAGGTATGTACAGCATATAAAGCTGCAAGTAAATGAGCTCCACTATATTGCAGATGAATGTTTTAGCACATTCATTTTGCTTTTCCAGTTGAATAAATACTGCGTTGCTGATGCTAAATTGATTTAAAATATTAAATTAAGTTTTGAATGCAACCCCCTTATAACTTTTTCTCCTCAATATCCCGGTTTCACAAACAGTGAATAACAACAGTTTGTTGTGTCCTCTCCAGACTGATGAACACAGAGAACAGCCTATTACAGACCAGGGAGGAGGAGGGCGTGCCATTTGAGCGGACGCTGGTGGCCTCAGAGTTCATCGACTGGCTGCTGCAGGAAGGCGAGATGGCGACCAGGGAGGAGGCTGAGCAGCTGGGACGAAGGCTTCTCGAACACGGCATTATCCAGCACGGTGAGGAGGGAGCAGCTGCTGTCCCCACTGCTTGATGATACTGTTTCTTTCTCAGTGGTGGATGTGTGAAACCACTCTTTGCTGACAGGTTCAGTTCACCACATGAACCTCAGTTAGGTACTGCAGATTTAATATTATTAAATTCACATTTCACACCTGCACGAACCACAAAATCTGACTGGAAGCCACACTGTTGACAGACTGATGATGATCTGTGAATCATCCTCGGTGACAGTAAAGAGAGCACTGCTGGAAAATGCAGCTCCCTGTTTAACCTGGAGACTCTGACATTAAATAGCTTGCTGTTACATCTTATCTTTGCTCTTTTGTGTCTTACAGCCTGATAACTGCCTGAGGCGTGTGATTAAAGCTGCATCACAGATGCATGTAACTCTACAAAAAAAAAAAAATCATAAGCAGATCTAACCTGAGCCACAGTTATATCTGTCTATAAAAATCTACACATTCATTTTTTTTATCTGTCGCACCTAAAACAAAAAATAGGTTAACATGGTCTCTAATGGGTCACTGGAAACTTTAAAATGGAAACGGCTCATTTTGGGCTCCCAGCCATTTACAACTGACCTAAATCATATCTCACACTGACCAGGATGGTATTTCTCTATTTACTCTGTCTGTCTGTCTGTCTGTCTCTCTGTCTCTCTGTCTCTCTCTCTCAGGCCTGGCTTGGGGCTACATTCAGGAGTCAGCAAAGTTACAAACTGATTCTGATTCATAAACCTGTGGAGAAAATAAATGCATAAATAAATAAATAAATAAATAAACCTGAGGACAATGTGACCTGAATGGTCTCCAAGAGGTCAGCACATTATTGTGATTTTACGACTCGTGACAATCTTTTTTTATCTGTTCAAATGTGATAGAGACACTTGATTTATATGGACTAGTTGAACTTACAGTCCTGTTAGATGTACTTACACCCTTTAGCATCCACCTGCACTCAAAATGTTACTAAGATCTGTGAGTGTTTTCTTAAATTGGACCATCCTTAATGGCACAGTACAACATTTAAACAGCATTTGTAATAGTGTGGCTGATTGAGATACCCATCTGTTCAAGTATTTTATTAAATAATATTTATCATGTAGATTTTACCTAATACCAGTACTTAAGTAGATGTTCTTAAGTTCTGCTATAAAACTTGAAAATGTTACAAACAGCCACTTGATTTCAGGGTAGTTTTTGTTATTTGTGACTCTTTTTGTATAAATCCTGAAATCTTAAAACTATAAGATTCTCCACAAACCTGTGAAGTGTAAATCAGAAAACGTGTAGTCAGGTGGAGATGTGTGTTTGCCTCGATGACTGTGAAGTCTGTCCTACAGTTAATGTCATTCTCCTTTGCACAGTGTCTCCATGACAGCTCACTTTGTTTAACAATGCACCTGGAGTTTCTGTGTCACCACGTCATAAATCTGATTTCTCTCTGTCTCTGGTGCACACCCTGTTTTATTAGATTACTGCAGGCATGATGCACTTTTGCTCACTCTTCTAATTTCATCCGGGGACGTACTTGGGTGCATGTTAAAACACATACACGATAGAATAAAGTCAAGCCATTCAACATGTACAGTATAGTCTTTAATGTAGCTGGGCGTTGGCATGTTGAGGTACTTTGGAGTGAATTACAGACTGCAGACAGCCATATGGAGCAAAGACACTGTAAAAAAAAAAAAAAAAAAGCCATGGCTGTACGTTATTGTTGTTTCCAGAATTTGTCATCTAAATAGATTTAAACAGAGAGGAAATGATACAGAAGAGGAAATAAATGATGGCGAGATGGTTCATCATGTGATGGAGTTATTTCTGCTCCTGCTTCTCTTGTTCTGCCTGAATGAAACTCATCACACAGTAGGTCCATCTGCTCTGTTTCCCTCTGTCTCTCTGTCCTCTCACTCCCATCCTATCTCCCATCTCACAAGAGCTGTAGTGGAGCTGAGCATCTCCAGGGCCGAGGAATGTGGAGCCACAAAACACACAGCAGCAGTACTGTGTTGTAGTTAATGTAATACAGAGTGTGACTGCTTCTTGCAGGCCTCACAGAGACGTCATAGTGTCATCGTCTCTGTGGACACGGCTCCACTAGTGTTACATAGATGATATGTGGGCTTTACACTGAGTTAATGCTTCACCCCCTTACAGTGAGAGGGATAATTTACCTTTAAAACTAAATAATGATAATGTTTTTACTTGTGCTCAGTTCCCATTTGAAACACATTACTGTAAAGAGAGTAGAGAATGAGATAATCAGCTAGTATGCATCAATGCTTTCTTTTCTATAGGTCAGAGGCCACACATTCATACCTGCGATGTAAAGAGGGTCTGGATGATTCCACATTGTGTTTGCTCAGTGTGTTTACTGTGGTGCACCATGGAGGGTGTTTTTCTGCACTACGCGTCTAAATCAGGCACAAAGAGGCAGCAGTGAAACAGCCCTGAAGTATACAGACGGTCTGAAAGGAGTAAAACCTGCAGGTAATGTACAAGCATTAAGCAGAGTATCACTGTGCCAGTGGCAAAGGGCCAACATCTGGCTGTGATAATACTGGTCGAGGCTTTGCACAATAAATCTTAGACTGACTCCGTTCCTGGCACAAGATTGTCCTAAATCAGTTTACAGGGAGAGAAACCAGAGACCCACTTCAGTTTCTGGATGTGAAGGGGGAGTGTAAGACATGATAAAGGCTGCTCCATGGTGTGTTTTTAATCCTGTGTCAAAGTGAAGGTACTTTGTTAGGTTGGCAGTAGCCAGTAGTCTAACAATCACTAGCTTGATTGTACAGCTCATAAATGATAACTCAGTTGCTACACATTAGAAATGCATCTTATTAAGCAATGACATCACCACTCATCTTAATCTTGCTTCTTCTTTTGCTCCACATATCAGATACTGCTTGAAACATGCAGTATCTAGAAGACAGAAGTCACAATTTAAAATGTTTATCTAAATGCTGTGTGGCCTTTACTGACAAGGAAGTTACAGTTGCTACATCTGCCCTTGTAATTCTGAAAGTAGAATGTGGCAGTAGGAGTAGTAAAATTGTTTTCTACGTTAAATGTTGAATGTTATTTTTTTTTTTTATATTGGCACACATCAGAAAACATATACCCCTATATCTGTGAAGGGTCGGTATCAGCCAATTAAATCAGCTCGACAATAAATTGAATGGGCTCTTTGAAAGGAAAAATGTAAACAACGAACGTTACAATGCAGGAAGATAAAAACTTCAAATGAGCAAAAGATAGGACTGTGGTCTAACAGATGACTGAATTAATTTCTCTAACCTGGATGAATGTGTCTTGTCTGTGGGAGACAGAGCATTTCATCTTCCAGTTTTTATTATCTTTTATCTCTTGAAAACCTTAAACTAAATTATCAGCAGAGCCTGGACACTGGTGGTGAATTAACAGGTGCTTGTGATTTTCTTTCACCTTGACAAGCTTATTAGATTAAATAAAAGTGAACTCGTAGCTCGTCTTATCAGTTTGGCTGAGGTAGCGGAGGTCGATGCTTTCAGTTTGTGTTTGTTCAACACAAGCAATCTCAGATCGAAGGACAGTGAGTTCAGTGTTTGAGAGGAAAGGAGAAACTCACTTGTCTCCATTTTTCTTTTCTCTTCTTTGGTATTAGTCACCAACAAACATCACTTTGTCGACGGACCCCTCCTCTACCAGTTCAGGATGAACTTCCGGCGGCGGCGGCGATTGATTGAACTCCTTCACGAGCGTGGCCGCAGCATCCCCGAGAGCCACGACAGCCCCTTCTGTCTCCGCAAACAAAACTCAGATGGAGGCAACACCAGCTTCTTGTCAGGTAGACACTGATTAAACCCACTCAGCTCACTGTTCATGCAGTCGATAAGTCCGAAAAATAATCCTCATTTTACTTTTAGTCACTGTTCGCCAATTTTTTCTTGAATTGCAAAATATTAATTTAGTATTGCTCCACCTGTGAGAAGATTTGCAAACATCTGAATATGGCTCCACAGGCTCAGAGAGGCAACATGTCTGTGTTCATCCAAGCAGTAAGAAGAAGTTTAAACATTTCCACTGGTTAGTGGATCCTGTCTTCTAAGAAAAACCAGTACCATATTTACCTCATTTGCGTTATCTTCTGTTGACACACATACTTGTACACACACACACACACACACACACACACAGTAACTGGTGTCCTTGGTGGTGTCGGCTGCACAAAGATAACAGAGAGCTTCTATTTATGTTGCTCAACAGAGGAATGTAACAAAAAGTGCTGAGTTTCTACTTTCATTACGTTTCTGAAAAGTTGTGGAGTCACGTTCAGCTCTGCTCATTTGGTTATTATCTCAGTTCAATCCTCTAAGCCTCCAGATGTTATGAGGTTTTCAGAAAGTAATCCTAAAGATTAAGATTAAAAGAAAGACCAGATGTAAAATGCCCAAAGCTGAATCCAGTTCTCTGTTGTTACAGCAAATACAACTACTGCTGTTAATTTTTCTCTCCCAGTCTTTTCAAAGAAATGATCTGGTTGATTTGAATAGATGGGATTACTTTATTGATTTTCAAAGTAAGAGCTCTGTCTAGTAAAAAATACCTTGTGTAAAGAAAACTCTATGGAGTGCTGTTTGCTGTTCCTGTACATTGACCCACAGGTAGAGAGGTTAATAGTCAATAAAGTTCATAAACTGTAAGAAATAATTCAAGTCTTTTCTCCCCTCTTGCTCTTTGTTTTTATAACCTCCGTTTGTGTCTCTTTGTCTCAGTGAGTCCCACTAAAGAGATAAAGGTGATGGTCGGAGTTCGCCGCAGCAGCATGAGCAGCAGCTGTGGCAGCAGTGGTTATTACAGCAGCAGCCCGACACTCAGCAGCAGTCCACCTGTCCTCTGCAACCCCAAATCTGGTAGGATAACACGGATCCACATGGAGACAATCACTGTGCAGCTCCAAACACTACAAGTATTAAAAGCTGTTTCTAAAGCTTTGGTTATTGGTTAATTCTTTGTTATCATATAACAGCAACAACAGACAACATCAATTTGTAGGGCTGCAACTAACAACAATTAATCATGACTAATCTGATTATTAAATGGCTTATTTAGCAATCAGCTTTTAACTTATGCATGAAGTTGTTTAAATTATGTGCTGATTAATAATAGAGACAAGAAAGTTTGATACTTCATTCAAAAATACATCTTTTAATCAACTTTGTTGCTGGTCTTAGCTGGTACTGACACTAAATGTAAAATATCTCTTTTAAATCAAGGACGGGCACAGTGCTCAGTAGTGATATTAACTATAGATAAAAAAAAAACTGTCTATTTTTTCTAAACAAGGACTGACAAATGTTATTTATATAACATTTAAAAATCAGGTATTCATTTCTTCTGTAAACCCAGACTTTAGATGTGTTAGGATGCTGTGGTGCTGCATTGGCCATATTATTTACTTTCTGTTCAACACTGTTGCACGACTCCCAGCAAAGAGAGGTAATATTCTCTCATCATGTGTGATTTTATGGAGGCTGCCATTTTAAATATTTCATCCAGTGAGAAAAGTGTGGGGTTGAAATGCTCTGACATCACCAGGGCTCAGCATGTGGAAGCTGCACATGGTACAGAGGCATTGGGGTTGTTGTTACATTACTCACTATCACCACAGCAGAATCTGCAACAGTATCTGTATTCACCCCTTCAGAGTCACTTCCTGAACATCCGACGTGCTTTATCCCTTCAGTACTGAAGAGCAGCACCAGTGGAGATTCAGCCTGTGTGATGTCATCATCATGGCAGCCCAGTAGTGGCATTAGGCCCACCACACAAAAACACTCAAAATTTGTGGGTTATGTATCAATCATAAAACTTACTAAAACTAGTTTTTGAAGAGCATTAAATCAGGTTGGTGTGTGCGTGTGAACTTACAGTTAAGAAAGACTTCAGAGAAAAGGTTAATGACCTCATGTTTACTACAGAGGAAGGCAGATCTGTCCTCCTTGTATCAAGCGATAATAATAATAACACGCACTAAGATAGACTGCTTTACTTTTAAGTGAAGGGGTGACGCATTCGAGCCAAGTATGTGTTTTCTGCTATGTTTCCTCAACACTGTGAGGTTTTCTTTGATGTGTCTAATTCAAGCAGAGTCCTTGACAAGAGTCTCTTTGTACCAGCAGAACCCCCTCAACACGAGCACACGATACACAATGAACAGGAAAAGGAAGGCACACACACACACACACACACACACACACACACATCCAGTGAGGGTATTCCCCTCTGCTTCACATTAACCTTAGTAATTCAGCATATCACATGGTAGGAGGATAAGGAGTCCACAAATATAAAACATTGTGATGTGTCTGGTGTGATTTCCTTTATTCATGTGTAAAGTTGGACAGATGGAATATAAGATACAAGGCAGGAGGAGCTGATGATAAAGTATTTAAAAGAAGGTGAGCTGCATATCTGATCAGATCAGGATTCCACAGGGAGATTATGAAAATGTCCAGATCAAAGGGATAAAAGGTCTCTTTCACTCCACTTCCCTTTCCTTATCAGATTAGAGTGAAGTGCTGCACAGACCACAAGCGGTTTCAAAAGTACACACACATACTGTACAGTGTGCACAGGTCACAGGTTTTATGAAGAATGTTGCCGCTTTGGCATTTTAAGGTTTATTCAATGTTCTGTTGCACACATTGTATTAGGTGTTGTTTTTTGTCTGGACTTTATATTTCAACGTGTAAATGAAACAGCTGTTGAATTGCACACAAAGATGCAGCTGTGTACATCAGTGCATTTGTTTGGTTCTGGTGTGTAAATCTCAGTAACTGTTCAATCTTTGGAGAGTACCACACAGCACATAAATCTGTTTTCCACTTACATATTTATCCTTGCATCAGCAATCTGTGCGCTGGGCCTGAACTTTACTAAAGCAGTAGTTTTACCAAATGTCTGTGGTCAGATCCCTGCACATGGTAATTACACACAGCAGTGTTATAACAGCTGTATTGTCATTCCTCAGTTTTAAATGATTACTTATGAAGAGTACGTAAACACACAATATGAAATTACCATCAAAAAGGAGATTGAATGATAAGAAGAAATTAACAAATGGGCTAAAAATCTAAACTAGATTTTTGAAGTATCTTTAATGTAACTTGACCTCAACCCTGAATTTTCCAGTCATTTTAGTTCAATCATATTTGAGAGAGAGGTCCAGTTAATCCCTGTGTAGAGTCATGGTGAAGTGAGTAATGCTTTGGGGAAGTTGGAGGAGGGGAAAAGAAAAGCTATACTGTTTCAGGAAGCAGGGAGCCTCCAGGGCCTGTGAGCATGTGATTGGTGTTCACAAATTCAACTCACACACACTTTTTTCTTCCCCCAAAAAGTCACTAATACCCCCAAATATTAAGTAAGTGTGTGCCTGCGTGCGTGCTAATACCAGGGACAGCTGATATGGATGTGTGTTACATCCATGTGCACATGTACGTGTGTATTGTTTTTGTCTGACAGTCACGGTGACAGGTAACATTTTGTCTTGTTTGTTGTATTTTTCTCAACAGTTCTGAAGAGACAAGTGAGTCCAGAGGAGCTGCAGACACCAGGAGGACCTTTTATAAAGAAGACATTCACTGTAGGACGCACACATACACACATACGCACACGCACACACACACACACACACACATGCGCACACACACACACACACATATTCATAGCTGAGCTGCGGTCTAAGAAAAAGCTCCTTGAGCATTGACACAGTCACACACACCCTCTCACACTCACACTTGAGACACACGAGACAGGCCCCTCGAGTCATGCGCTGCCTGCATGGCACCATTTCCGCTCTTTTTCTCAGATGAGATGAGCACATGACAAAATACAAAATATTACTTGCTTGTAATGATGAGCATAGTCTAAGCACAAAGTTCCTCTTACCAGCTGCAGCCAGGTGCTGACCTTCAGATCAAATAAATGCATGTGATTTAAATTCAAAGCGATCAGGTATCGTATCAATATTTCATCTGTTACTGTTGTTCTTCAGATCGTAGGTGATGCTGTGGGCTGGGGCTTTGTGGTGCGAGGCAGCAAACCCTGTCACATCCAGGCTGTGGACCCTGGTGGACCTGCAGCTGCTGCTGGCATGAAGGTAAGACCAGGGGAAAGTGCTGTGAACCACTTCTTCCATCATTTCATTCATGGGCACACGGGGCATAGTGGTCACACAGGTCAGGTAAAGGCTTAAAGATTTAGAGTGATGCAGAAATCCTGCATCTTGGAGTGAAAGCAGCAGGCTGCATGGTGCAAGAAACTCTGACCGAGGTATGTGCATCATTTTTTAGAATGCTATATTATGTGTATGTGGTTTTTATTACTATCCCCGTGACTGGTAACTTGCAGTGCAGTTTGAGAAAGAAGACTTTTTGAAACATGGCGTCTGGTCCCCTGTGCATGTGACAGTAATCACAGAACAGTGGGTTTTTTATTCAGAGGACTACGAGAGAAATCTTAGACAAGAATGGAGAAGATGAATCGGACAGGAACAGAAGTACGAGTTTAGGGATTGTTTCCAGCGGATGTAGCTGTAAAAGTTTTGTGGGGAGAAAAAAAAATCAAGGAGGATGAAAACATTGTTATGGTGGCTCTGCTGCCACAGCTGGCATGAAGGTATGTCAACAGAGTGGTGAGTGGCAGCAAGGAATCCTGGGAATGTAGAGCATAGCGACTTAACCACAGCATGGAGAGAGGGAAGAGAGAGCAGGAGGAAGAGGAGGAGGAGGAGGAGGAGGAGGAACGTTTTGAAAAAAGAAGCAGTAGGATCCAGAGAAAGGAGCAGAGGAAACACACAACCTGAAGGAGAAAACTGGGAGCAGGAAAAGCAAAATTGAGGATGTTGAGCTGCTGGTTAAAAATCCTCTCATGAAAAAGTCAACTTTTGAAAACGTAATAAAAACTCATTACTCATGTGGGGTGGCAACCTGAAATGATGAGGTGGTTGGAGGAATATTTCCTCAGGCGCTTAGAAAGTGTTAATCTGGGTTTATTCTAGTTGTCTTCCAAAATTAACTGTAGGTATTTAAAAGACCATGTAATGTTTGAAATAAATCATTAAAGGACTGCTGTTTTTTTAATGGTGGCATAATAAACCTTGTTTGAAGAAAAAGACATTGAGGAGCATGAGTATTAGCACTAAAAGAGGAAATGGCCAGTGGCGAAGAATATCACTTCTGCTTTGGTTACTGTTCACCATGGAAACTCATATCTTGGTTTAGTCCGTCATAAATGTCTCCATACTCATAAAGTGTGTGTGATGGACTCTTTGTGAACCGAGTGTGTGACTCACATGTGTACTGTGATCGTTTACTTCAAATCTTTAACCTTAATTTATTGGGAACTCTTTTGATTAAGAGATAACATGGTATTGAGTAATGTTTGTGATCATAAAGCCTCAAAATACCCAGTCAGAACTAGAGTATTAGATCAGATTGTCATTGATCTGCAGTGATTTTCACCATTATCAGATTGAATTTGTAGATGAAATGCTAAATGTGCTCCAGAGTGTGCTACAGCTTCACTAGTTTATTAGACTTAACTCCACTCCTTGGACTTCCTTGAAGGGTCCACCTCACCTGAGTAGTTTTACTGACGTGTAATGAGATAGGAACACAATCCAGTGGAGCTGTAAGCTGTTGGCACTACAGTCCAGGCAAAAGGCCAAAGGAGAGGTGCACACTTACTGAACTCAGATTGCAGGTAGTAAAAAAGCTTCACCAGGCTCTTCTCATTTCTCCTCATATACACATGTGCTCAAACGCAGCATCTTTAGATTTTTCCATCAGACACATCAGCATTGTCCTGACCATAATGGATCCAAGCTCTTATGTAACCGTCCAATGCATTAGAACCGCTCTTACAACCACTTCTAATGCACTTTTAATGCAGCAGGTAGAGCAGGGGGTCTGTTTGTATCACTTTGAGTCCATTTGTGCCTCCTGTGCTGTGCTGTAGGTTTCCACACCATTACATGTGTGTACAGAACAATGTGTTAAAGTGCATTTACCTCAATTTGAAATATTTTTATCTCTAAAATTGAACACATAAAAGTTAGATGAATCAGGTGTTAATGTGTTGACACCATCTTGATTCTGCTGCAGACACACTTATGTCCAGTTGAGAAGAGATCTTGTTGTGCGACTCTTCCCAGTTTGACATTTTGATTATTCGCTTGCTCGGGCACTCCTGGAGTCTTGTTGTCACTGTGAGGTTGCCAGGCAACAAGTGCACTCCTTCAAGTCTCCGCTCAGGGCAAAGAACCAACCCCCTATAAAACCACAACTTGCATTTTTACATTTCAGTGTATTTACAGATTAAATATACTGGGTATGTTAATCAAGGAGCTTTCATGAGAGTTAATTACCTTGTCTTGTTGACTTGAACAACGCTCATTTTTATGTTCAGTTTGAAGGTTTTTTAATAATCATTTATGTGGCTGTTAGATGATCTGTCTGTTGCTTGTTTCTAGTCTTTTCTCACATGGATACAGTCATTTGTAGAGAGGGTTTTTATATTTTGTGGTCAGGACTGAGGCTGGGCTGTGACAAACAACTGAAAAGTAGAACTGGTCGACACCAAAATCTGCATCCAGCTTTCCAGCGTTTTCTTACTTTCTGTTAAAAGTACAGTTGCACAAATTAAAGCTGTTTCACTCTTGAAGATGTAGTGCTCCTAGCTAGCTGATTTCCCACGCTTCTAGTCTTTATGCTAAGCTAAGCGAACCATTTCCTGGCTTCAGTCTCATATTTAATGGGCAGACAGGCCACGGAGAGTGGTATTGATCTTCTTATCACATTCTCAGTGAGAAAGCTTATTACTTTAGGTTCACTCTATACTGTACTGCATTTTGTTTCCCCAGTGTTTTCATCCATCAAGAGACATAAATTCAAACATGGCTTCAGGTCATCCATCACCTGGGTAGTTTCAATGGCTAAACCTCGACACTGCACCCAGCTGCGAGTTGAATATCTCCGCCTGGCCTCTTTACATGTGTTGTGTGTTTTATTCTCTCTCCACCTCTTCTCTTTATGCCTGTTTCTGTTTCTTTTTCTTCTTTGTATGAAAGTGTTTTTAACCCTCTCACTGCAAGGAGCCATTGAGTCCAAATGGGCCCCAGCCAAGACTAACAACCCCACGGCCTGAAGGGAGAGAGGCATCAGTGGGAAAGAAAGAGGGGGAGGTGTTGGGAGAGGAAAAGGAGAAAGACACGGGTAGAAAGTGAAGAAACAGACAGTATGTCCAGAAGTGCATGAAGCAGAGCAGTTTGACTTTGCGAGTGGTGTGATATAGGCAGCAGGTTTGGCTATGATTACAGTGAGAGTCTGAAATTCCTCTGCAGCACAGGATTAACAGTCTGGGTTTTTTCCCCTCTTTCCCCTCTATCCCCTCTATCACTCTTAATCTCTTTCCACTTACTTCCTTTGCCTGTCCTGAGCCTATATGCTGAATCATTTTGGAGCGCCGGAAAACATTTAGTAGCATAATAATCCAAAATAGTCAACTCTCTGTATGTAATCACTTTTCTGTGTAACATCAGTTTATGTTAAGGAACAGGCAACGGATTAAGTAACGTGTGTGAAGTTTCCATGAAGAGTCCACGAAACATCTGTAAAAGATTTTCCTCCTTCCTCACTCTGCAGTCTACGTCTGCACTTTTTTCAAATTTATAGGCAATGTAACTACCTAATTAATTAGGTGCTTTTCTTCTTGCTGACATGTATCATACTTTTTTTTTTTGCATCTAGCAGAGCTTTTGGAAAACTTCTGAGAGCCAATGAATCAGCAGTGTGCTCGCATGTGTGAGTAAAAAAAAATAATTAAAAAAAGGGAAAAACCGCAACAGCATCATGTTGCAAGATCAGCGGCGAGAAGGCAGTTTGGACAAGAAGTCTTATTTTTATCTACAACTGTGGATTTGGAGCAGTGGTTAAATAGCGATAAGGGAGGCAGGGTTCAGGCGTGACAGAGGAGTGATCAGAGTGTGGTGGTAATGTTGGGCCAATTACAGCTCAATATCAGTTTGCAGTGTTTATTGTTGGAGCTTTTACTGTGACTCACTGACACCTTCTGTGTTAGGTTACCATCAGTGCACAGTGTTAACTGCACTGTGATTGCAGGGATGACTCTTACAGTCCCAAAACTACTGAGATTGATTTTACTACGATAATAAACAATTAATCAATGATTAGAAAATGGCTACAGGAAAGTTTTTTTTTGTTTGATGAGTTGCTTAATTGTTTCAGCTCCAGATTGTAGGCTGTAGCTACAATTTAAAGTAGTTTGGAGGCTGTGACAGCAGCTTTAGAGATGAATATCATAAAATGAAGCCTTGTTAATGAGGAATTTTATCCAACAGTTTGATGCAAAGAGCTCCAGTGAGTGCAGTTCTGAGTGTGTTTAATAAACTGGTGCACACTGTGCTGTGATTGGGCAGCATGAAAGCACAGATTGCTTCAAGAACCAAGTACACATGCATAAAAAAAAGAGATTTAAAATCTTTTGAGCACAAATTAATAACCTTCAGTTGGCTTGAATGGTGGCTCTTCATGAGCTGCAATCAGTTTGCATTGACAGCAGGTACGGTGGATTCCAGTGACAATCCAGAGCCACCTTTCAAAATGTCAAGTTTTAGTAGGAATATTTAAACATAATTCTCCTGCAATATAATCCATGAATCTGTATCTTCATCATGTTTTCTACAGTGTTGATGCATATGTTGCTCAGAGTCACCGATTTGTGTTTAATACAAAAAAAAAAACCACTTTCTGTGGAGTCTTATTTCACGTCTCTGTATTCGTTTTGGATGAGAGCACTGTAGCTAAAGCATTTAGTTTACTCTCTCCTGTTTCTGTCCATTTCCCTGCAGGTGTGTCAGTTTGTGGTGTCCGTGAATGGACTGAACGTCCTCTGTCACGACTACCGGACCGTCAGCAACCTGATCCTGACCGGACCCAGGACAATCGTCATGGAAGTGATGGAGGAGGCATAAGTTTGACGAGAGCTGCTGGAGAAAACCTCATAGATGTTAGTGCAGTGATAACGTGGGGACTGGACGGTTTAGCACTTGAACTGAAAAGCAGATCAACAGATGAACGCCACTCAGACTCTCTCTGCTCCGACTTTGTTTGGACAAGGTGGACGACTGAGAAGCGGTGTGTGTTTAAGAATGAGGGTATTCAAGTCGAGTAAATGATTCAACCCTCCCAGGAAAAAAATGCAGGTTGTTCTGGACTTTTTTTTTTTGTTTGAACTTGGAGGCACGTGCACAAAAGAGGGAACATGCAAGAACCACCACTTCTACAGATGGTGATCCGACTGTTTCAGAGATCCCACAAAGACTTCGGAGCCTTAAGGAGAACGCCCCAGACTTTATGTGTGGAGTAGGAAAATTATTTGTCCCTGTTTGGACTTGACTGTGAATCTGTTGCGAATCATGGGAGCATGTTAACAGGATGTGATGTGAAGCAGAGTGGTTGTAATTAGAACAAGTAAAAGCTGAAAATGTAAAAATAAGGAAGAATATTTTATGGAGACTTTGAGCGACCTCTACCCCAGTTAGTATCCAAACATCGGCTGAGGCACCCAGTGGATCATCACTGCCCCCTGCTGGGAAGGATGAGAAGACACAGGGAGGCTTTTTATACTACATCAGCTTTTTTTCTTTGTCGGGTTTCAGGGTGATTTTTTTCCCCTTGCTTTGGGAACCACTTTGTTTAATTGAAATGAGAAAATAATTTTATCCTTGTCGCATGAAAACTCCAAATAACTGATGATAGTAATAACTGATGCAGAGGTCGATTTATACTGAGCTGCAGGGAGTGAGGAAATGCAGTTATAAACCGTATGTGACATTAACAGGCACAATGTATATACAACAGTTACAAAAAACTTTATGGACAAAGTGAGGAAGTCGTGCTTTAGAAAGAAAACTGCTACAGCACCAAGGAGATCTTATAAACAAAAAAATAGTTTTGCTCATGATTAATTACCATAGTGACTCTATTAAAAAGTTAGTTTTTAAACAGATGATACCTGATCAGCAGAGCACTTCCACAATGATACATGGTGTCATTATTATTTCTAAGAGTTTGTTAAAGAATAACCACTCTCTAAATATTGTTTGTTATATTTGCTCTTTAGATGCACAGTGCTGCGTTTATTGCTTAAAAACAAAGAAATAAACATTAAATGTGTTCCATACCAGTGGCAATGCCAAACAGAGTCCTAAACTTTAACTGGAGCTAAGAAAACTTTAATTTAAAAGTGTGTGAAGAGCAGACATTATGCTGACCTTTTAATATGAATATTTCTTCTGTATAATCTTTGATGTTTAAAGAATATTGACGAGCAGAATAACGACATCAGCACTTGGACAATTATGTAGTTGTAATTGACAAAAGCACTTGAGTGACAAAAAGCACTTGAATTGACAAAAGCTTTGTTTTTTTGGCATTAAAAGAATCTGAACTTGTAGATGTATATACACTGTCTGTATATAGACCTGGTGAATTACAATCTCACATCATTTGAATATTTGAAAGAGACAGTAACCTCCTGCTTGCCCCCATTTCTCTTCCTCCTTCATTATCTGTGTTAGATAATGTGTTAGAGACAGAAAGTGAAAAATGTGCAGTAACATCTAAACTTCATGAGAATAAACAGTATTCAGACAGATAATGTTGAAACTTAAAAATTGGTTTGGTTGGTTTGAAATTCACTTCCTGTGTGTTTGATTTTCTCTCTTGTTTTAATTTTTGTAAAGGCAGCGTGTATCAAGTGCACATGTCCAAATTTAACATCTTTGGATATTAAATAAGATCAGTTTTCTTAATATCATTAAAAATACATATTTGTTCACTTACATAGTGGTCCAGCCATAGAGATAAATTTTTACGTGGTCTCCTCCATCTAGACTTCAGTCTCCACCCCAGTATAAAGTAGAGAAGGACACTTTTTAGTATCACAAAATAAAAACAACTTATGTTACTAAATGTAAGTTTATAAATTCTTTAAAGTGGAACTACTTCCTTCTGCGGATATTCACCTATTTAATATTAAAATACATTCTGCTGGAGGCTCTTTTTGTGTTTTCAATGGTGTGAGAACCACAGACAAAATGTAATGTATGCAGCTGTCTGATTGGATACATCTACAGGTAAATGAGAATTATTTAAAATATTCTGAAATTTGGTTGAAATGACTTTTTAAAGAAACTCCTTGTTTTAAATCCCTGTGAATAAAGCAGAGTTGGATTTAGTCTAATAGATTATCCTCCAAACTAACCTCAGAATAACATGTATGTTTGCAGACTGTGCCATCATGTGACATACTAGCATGAACAGATCATATTTGAGACTGTATTTTATTAAAGAAAAAAGAAGAGCATGGACAAGTTATTCTCTTATTGCTCCTACAGTATGTGTCTGTGACGCTGAGTAACATTTGTCACTTGTTTACTTGTTTGTTTTAGACAAACCTACACTGCCTGTTTCACTGGGTATATTCTTAGTTTAGTCCTGAAGTGAAGTTATTATTAAAAAATTAAACATTGATGCAGTAAACTTTTTCTACTGGAGACGAGCATACAGTATAATCACAAAGTCTTTATTGCCAAACTGTAGAATCAAACTGCCTCCAAATGTGTCCTAAAAAGTGATTCAGTGAACATTTCACTGGTTTTAAATTGTTTAGATATAGTCGGCAGTGAAATGCATGAGTGCTGTAAATATGTGCTTATGTTGTTTTATCTTCTAATCCAAAGCAGCTCTTCTATCTAACGGAGTTATCTGACAAATCATTTCAGATGTAAAGTAGATTTGAACTCCTTTTAAAAAGTTTCCACATGCTTTCTGCACATCTATCTTTTCCTGAACAGAACAAAACTTCCTCAACTGTGTAAAGAAGTTTATAAAAGTGTTTTAGAGTATTTTAGATCCTTCTTAGATATTTGCTAATATCCTCCGGTCGACTCTGATGAATATTTGTGACATTTTGTTTCAAGTTGCTGAGCTCAGAAAGAGTCGCATTGTTACACGCATGGTTAATGCTGTTCATGTAAAGCTCTTTGTTGAAAGGTTCACTGCGTGTGAAGGAGACGGACAGATATTTAAATATCCTTCAGTACTTTTCCAAGCAGCCATGCAGCACATTTCTACAATAAAACTGAAAAAAGAAACAAAAATCACTTCCAAAGCCACACCACAAGTTTTCATTAGTCTACGGTGGTAATGTCTTAATATCAGCCAAGGTAAATTTTTATCAGTTTTCCTTTCATTAAAACAGTTTTCAACTCAGTATTTGTACTTTGAACTCTCGCCTGGTTGAAGGATTGTGATAAAGGAGAAAATGTTGTGTGTTTGTCGACTGGGATAAAGGTTGATGATGGTCACTGTTTGGTTTTGAGGAGAAAAAGAAATATGCAGTTGTTTAACGGGTATTAAAGTCTGGAGGGGATTGTTTGTGCCGGGTTAGCTGAAGTGGTTTCACTGACTGTTTAACTGAAAGTGTTTTGCCTTACAACCTTGTTTTGCTGCTAATCACAGTTGGTGGTCACCTGATCTCTCGCTCGGTTCCCAGCTCCGATATCTCTGTTGACAATCAGTGTTTTACGGATACCACCTTTACAAAAAGCACAACAGTGGTTTCAATATGAATTCTCTGACAGAATGTATTTCATTTTCTACTTTAATGACTCATGATTAAAGGGATCCTTTGGCTTTGTGTTCACCTCAGGAGGTTGGAGTGAGGACCTGACATATTTTCAGCAGGTACAGCCGTGTGTTTATTTCCGAGTTTGAATGTTGGGATTCAAGACAATAAAAATCCACAGTGCCAGTCGGTTTTTGACAAAGCAGCTAAAGCTCATTACAATGTTCTAATGTGTAAAAAATAAAAATTGATTCAGTGTTTAATAAACAAATTGATTCGAGTCTGTGTTTGTGGTTTCATCTTCTGCACTGACACACCTCTGCATACAAAAAGATGGCAAAGACATAATAATATTGGTATCATTTCTCTGCAAAAGTCATCATTAAAACACAGCATGTAAAAAAATGCACTCTACACAGCATTAAATGCAAAATATACCCACTTTTTTCTGTTTCCTTTGTTTAAAAAAAACATCTATTTTAAGGACTCAACATCTCTGTCCATTAGATTGTTACTCAGCACAAATAGATTGAATCACAAAGGAGGAAAAAGTCTCACTCGAGGAGTCGGTTCAACTTAATTAATAAATTTAGTAGGAAAACTAACTGGGCTCTTTATACAGTCCAAACATACAGTGCAATGTTTCACTGTATTGGATTTATGGGTAAAGTTAAGTGACAATGAATTATAATAGTTGGAAAGTTAAAAATCTGTTTCACACTTTGAGTTAGAGCCTTGTTTGTGTTACTGCCTTCAAGTTTAGTTCTCGAGTGTGTCAGCTGTCAGTATCTCAGGTAACATAACACAGCACATGTTGATATTGTAAGAGACTGGGTTGAACTATACTGAGTGTGATATTTCAACAGACGAGAGAAAAAAAATAAAATCTGCTACAGAAAATGATTTTTCCTTTTGACTTGTTTGTTTTTTCTTTTTTTTTTGGTGACAACTCTTTGTGGTCGAGCTCCTCACAACTCCTGTCCAAAACAATAAAATACATCTCTATGGCAACATGAAAAATGGGAATATCTACAGGAAATCTGAAAGAAATTAAATTGATGTTTCACTGTCCTGTCCTGACTTACTTCCCCAACGCTTCCTCTCTCTTAGATGCATTACCCGATAGCCACCACCAGGGGGAGGTATTACACTGTACAACATGTGAAAGCTGCTCCATAAGGATTTTGCTCTCTAGCTCAGTAATTTTTTGGATTTCTAGGGACAGTGTGACTCTACATATTTCACAGAACAATTCATCTAAATTTACCTGAATCATATTGTTGTTGTTATTGTGCGGTTGTCCATGTTGTGTCTTTTTCTTTTCTTTATTATACCTGCTTTTATGTCCTTGTACTTATATTTTTATCGTCATGACTTTTGTTACTTCACATATTCCTCTGGACTGTTGAAGTGTGTCAGGCCTGATTATGTGGGTATTTATATTAAATGTGATTAATATAGAAGAAAACTGCTTCATGTTTCAGAGAAGTTGAATCAGTTAAGAATTTTTAATAAGCTGCAAAAAAAGCGACAAATTCAAACCTGCAACACAGTTTTGTTATTACATAGAGGAGATACAAGCTCCTTTCTCTCTCTTGATTTCTGATCTCACAGATGTAGCTACTTACTATGATAGACCTTATTAAATCACACCACTACAACCTCTCATACACTTATCCATCCATTTATTAATTGCTCAGCAACCAATCCTCAAATTACCACCATCCACTCATCTATCCATCCAATCCCCTGTGTGTGTGTGTTTGTGTGTTTCTGGTCAGTATACAGACTGATACATACACACAGGAAATTAAAAGCCACAATAGAGAAACCTGAGAACCCACTGGACATTTTTGCTTCAGGGAAAGATAAAAAGAAAGACATCAGGGTATGAACCAGTCCACCTCTCATAAACAGAGTCAATGCAAAGTAGTAGTGTAGGTTTGTACTTTAAATTCTGTGTTAGAACAAATGTGTGGCAGTCTGTAATGATGTGTTAGGAGGAGTGGGGAACAGTTTTATTAGCAAATTTAGTTCTTCTCATGAGCCCTCGGAGAGTAATGTGTTGATACAACGGGATGTAGCTCAGCACATACAGACTCACAGTCACACTGCCAAAGTCCAACCAGGGCCAACGCGTGGAGAAGTCTGGAATGAAAGCGTTCGCCTCGTGGCATATATTACTGTATAAGATCCTATTAAGGTTTGAAAAGCCCAGTTGGTCCAATTAAAGTAACATAACACGAGCCAAGATCAAGTAATTAATACCCACAAAAAGAAATCTCTCTTGTGACAGTGACAGCAGCCAAAATAAGAGAACTAAGTAGACGTGTAAGATGGATTCAGAGTAGCTGGGTTGGGCTTTGGTTTCAAAGACAAGGAAAACATCAATTTTACCTCAGTTTTATCCAAACTCTGCTCTTCCCATCAGTGCCATTGTGGTTAGAAGTGATGAAAATTCTCCAAGAGCCAAACGGGATTTTAAAAAGATGAAACATATCAGACCTTCAAACCTCATATAACACAAACTTCAAAAAACTGGATGTATTGTTGCACAACTCAACACAGAACTCTTCATTTTTTTCTCAGATGTGTTTTGAAATAGATGAAACGTAGCTCGTACTGATTACATCTATTTTACAGGTGTGAAGAGTACTTTATGGACCCTCTGTCCAATCATTTCCCTTCCTGTCAGTCTGCAATTACATGCAGCTTGAAGTTATTATTAGCAAATTTCTCTGAGATTAAAAAATCTGCCACTGCAAAAAAACAATAATAAATCTCCTCTCTGAAAATACAACGTGTTCTACAGCTTAATAAAAAGATATGGTTTCAGCCTATTATTACACTTCCTAATTTCTTCTATTTGAGTTGTTACGTTATGGCAGAGCAAATAATGTACTACCAGGAAAATTCACTGGAACATTTTAATTAGCTTTTTGACACAGAGTGCCAATAAGTGTGACTACTGCCTTCATTTAATAAAGGTTATCTGTGCTATCACATGTTGGAAATGAGGAGATTTTTCAATATTATCCAGAAAGAAAAGAATAGAGAAAAGAAAAGAGACGACTTATGCAGCTGATGAAAGAAATGTTTCGGTGCCTTCTTGGGTTGAGGGGTTGAATGCCTTTGAGGCATGATTACAGTGTTTTCAAGTGAATTGTCTCCTGTCCTTCACTCCCCACAGGCGAGGAGCTCAGGACAAGTCACAGCAAGCTGAAATGTTACCCGCCTGCCAAATGCTTCTTGGGCTGTGGCTGCAAGCTCTGTGAATTTGGCTAGCTACTTTTTGGCAGGAAGTCACCTTTTTCTCAAGCAGCATTTCCTTTTTAAAACTTATTTTAGTAACTTAATGGTGTGGCAGGAAAAAAAGAACCACATATGATACTCTGTTGGAAATGGAAACGACTATTTTTCAGCCCCAGATTAGGATGAAGGCCATGAAAATATCTAATTTACGGGCATTTTTTTTAATCATTTTACCTATGATGCTAATCATAGTTTATGAATGTTTCCACAAAAAGTTGCTTCATTTCTGCATGGAGTAATTGTAAGTGTATGTGGTTGCTGTTATTGATTGCTTGATGGATCATGTCATGTAGATCTGAAGGGTCTACAGCCACACTGGCACCTCTGTAAAGCTGCATATTAACATGCAAAATGAATCACGCTGATGTTATATATATATTAATAACAAGCAGGTATAATGTTCCTCATCTTAGTCGAGCATGCTAGCATCCGCTAATTACCACTAAACCCTAAGTCCCAAGCTGCGAGCACGGCTAAGAATGGAGACAGCCTCAGTGTGGAGAGACGGCCATTAGTGAATGTGCATGTAAAAGATACTTTTGGTCATAAGTACTTCAGCAGCTGCCTGTGGCCTTGAGTGGGTTTTAAAATACATAACGGTATTTTCTTGCATAAATCGCCTCCATCCATGCCATGCCACCATGAACAGTTGCATAATGCATCGCGACCTTAAGAGCTGACAGGTTAGCGGCGCTCTGAGAACGGCAGGCCTGGTACCAGATGACAAGCTGCCTAATAAGGGTGACCAGCTGAACTAATCAGTAGGCTGTGGTCAGTTATGTCTGCCGCTGCCCTCACATTAACCCGCTGCTTGTTATTAACACAGGACTCAAGAGCAGTGTGTGCAGCACACGGCTTCATACGCGTCAACTCTATTTGAACTTGTCCAGGTCGTTTGTTTGAGCTCATAAGACAAACACACTGTGTTTCTTCTGTTGGTTTAAATGCAGCTTATGGTGTGTGTGAGTGACACGGTGATCTGGGTTGTCTGTCACTGTGGCAGAGAGCTAAGCCCCCCATGCTCCAGGTTATCTCTGGGTCTTAAAAATATAGGGCAGGGGGCTTCAGGTGTGTGTGTGTGTGTTTGTGTGTGTGTGTGTGTTTGCGAACTGGAATGAGAGCTGAAAGAGGGGGAAGTCCTTGTTTGTTTAAATGTAATGTGTGAGAGAAACAGGGGGAAAGAATTTTGTTGAAATGTTGAAATGTTGCATTTGTGTGTGTGTGTGTGTGTGTGTGTGTGTGTGTGTGTGTGTGTGTGTGTGTGTGTTTGTGTGTGTGTGTGTC
>OOFC01022920.1:0-26438 GCA_900323345.1 Pseudochromis fuscus
AGATATACCACACCAGACAGGACCAGGACTGTGCAAAGAAGCCCCTGAGACAGTGCAGCACATCACAGCGGGCTGCAAGATGCGGGCAGGTAAAGCATACCTGGAGCGACACAACCAGGTAGCAGCATTGTGTACAGAGACATCTGCACTGAGTATGGACTGAAGGTCCTAGGATCAAGATGGGAGACGCCCCCAAAGGTGATGGAGAACGAGCGTGCCAAGAGCCTGTGAGACTTTCAGATCCAGACTGACAAGATGGTAATGGCCAATCAGCCAGACATAGTGGTGGTGGGCGTCAGTGGTGCCAGTGGTGATCGGGGCTCTAGGGGCAGTAACCCCCAAGCTGGGTGGATGGCTCCAACAGATACCAGGAGCACCATCTGAGATCTGAGACCTCGGGCCAGAAGAGCGCAATCCTAGGAACAGCTAAGAGAGCACAGTTTTTTATATATATGTATATCCTTTAATAACAGGAAGAAGGACAAATAGACTTGTTAGATAGAGTACTGGTGTAAAAGCAATGTGAGTATGTCTTTAATAGCTGTATGAAGTATAAATAAATATGCATATGCAGGAATAAAATACCACCAGTGAGGCCACTTGACTCAGCAGGAACTGCAGCTTGAAAAATAAAGGGAGGTGCACTGTGGTGGTAATGTGGTGGTAATGTAAGAACAATGTTAAATTTGAGTAATTGTTGAAATGCTGATAAGAACATTTACAGGAGTCTAAAGCATGAAGCACAGAGGCCCCACAGTTGCAGCTGATTACAGAAACTAAACTCTAATTTATCACTTTAATGTAAAACAGTATTTTACCACCACACAAACAACTCAATCACTCCCTCCAGGAAATACACCAAGCCATGGTTCTCATTACGGATGGATTTCATTTTACTTGTTTCTTTGTTGACTTGCTTTACATCAATCCAAGCTACAACGCACAACACAAGTACACATTCATATCTTACATAAACAAATGCACAAACGCAGTCTGAGGCACAGAGACCGACCTCAGCGGCCACAGATCAGGAAGGAATGAGACAAATACAGCAACACATAAACCTTCAACTTCAACCCTGAGAGGAGTCCCAACACATCTGCTTCCTCCACAGAAAAAGGTGTCACAGCTAAAACCTCCTGTGTCCTGTGTGCACCCAGCAACACAACATGTAATAACACAAGTACCACTGATGTTAGTTAGACCAGCTGTGCTCCAACTGTCAGCCCTACCGCAGATATTTAATCATTAAGAATTGAAATTGTACATATTATAATTAAAACCTTGAGTCATCTGATTGTACTCACTGGAATCTTTCCATCACCACTACCTTGTATTGTGTGCGATGACATTGTGGTGTTACTGTAGCCCTCCAATGTTTGTCACCTTGTTTTTGCAGCTACCTGAACGTATGTGTGTGGGAGCTTTTACTTATGACTCTGAAGCTCTGTAGAAAAATGTGTGGATTCTTTGTCTTGGTCTCTAACTGTGAGTCACTCTGTCGTCTTCAGGCCCAGAGCGCCTGATTGTGGCTGGATTTGCTGAAAGCAGTTATTCATTATTCTCTCTCTCTGTTCCTTTGTCTCCTTGTTTCTTCTTTATCCTCCTCGTATAATCTTCCCCCATCATCCCCGTGTGTCCAGGTATGTGTTTGAGAGCGTGGGCAACAAGCGGACACTCACTATCAACAAGTGCACCCTGTCGGATGACGCAGCGTACGAGTGCGTGGTCGGGGAGGAGAAGTGCTTCACGGAGGTTTTTGTCAAAGGTATATGAGTCAGTGTCTTTGGAGGAATCCTTCTTTCAGCAGGGAGAGCTTTTTCTGCTCGGTTTAGCAAATGCTGTCATTTAAGCGTTGAGAGGCTTGACAGCTCTGTTCCCTTCCTGTGTCTCTGTTTGTCATCTGTTTATTTCAATGCTTTCATGCCACACAGTAACATGCTGCGCTCTGTTGTCTCCTCACTCATTTTTAATGGGTACGTGGTGAGTGAAATTTTTATGCTTTGTTTATTGTCATGTATCATTGTCATCGTGCTGTATGTATTAATGTGCTGACATATTTGTTACAGTCTGACTGTTTTGAAGGACAATTGCAACATTGCTCTGACATAGGTGGTCAAATTCAATATGTTGTAAATCTATATTTTACACCAAGATTTAAAAGAAGCACAAATATTCTCTGTTTGTTGTAATATAGAGATGTATTAGTGATATACATTAAAATATACAGTGATCAGCCACAACATTAAATCTACTGACGGGTGAATTACTTATTGTCTTGTTACAATGGCTTCTTTCCGCTGAAACCAGAAAAACAGCAAAACATGAGGTTGTGAGCGACAGAACAAACTCTGGTCAGAGCATCGCTAACACAGCAGGTGTTGTGTGGTGTTCCCTGGCTGCAATGGTCAGTACCAAAAGTGGTCCAAGATAGGACAACCAGCAACAGGGTCATAGATTCAAGACTGGCAGCAGAGGAGCTACTGGAAGTCAAACTGCTGAAAAGCAGAGATTTTAGAAAAAGCATTGATGAGGTGGATGGTTTCCCCTAATGGTGAGGAAGGATGTTACCGATAGAGTGGAACATCATCTGCATAAGGGCTTATCTTATAGTGATGTTGATGTTCATGACAGATGGCTGATGCAGGTGGTTCATTCATTCATCCTCTACACCCACTCTATCCAACTGGGTTGCAGGGTTCGCCCTGGACAGGGCTGGACTGGTCTATCACAGGGTCAACACACAGGACAGACAACCAATCACACTCACATTCACACCTACGGTAAATTTACATTAATCACAAGCCTGTCTTTGGACTGTGGGAGGAAACCGGAGCACTCACAGGGAGAACATGCAAACTCCACACAGAAAGGCCTGAGGTTCAAACAGAGGACCTTGTTGCTGTGAGGAGATTGTGCTAACCACTGCACCGCTGTGCTGCTCCACAAGTGGTTCAATTCATATTAATAAAGATGATGAGATTGGGAATCCTTGCTTTGTACCTCTGTGCAAAGTGAAGTTTGGTGAGATTAGTCCATTGGTGATGATAGTGAAAATTGAGGAGATGGCCGAAAAATTTAGTGCTGCTTCTGATGGTTCTGTGTCAGAGCACATTGTATAGAGCTGTGTAGCTGCAGACCGGTCAGTGTCCATACTGATCTCTGTCCACCTCTGAAAGCTCCTCAAATGGACATCAGAGCTGAACCATGGAGCGATGGAAGAAGGAAGTCTGGTTTTTCTGTGGTACCACCAGGGGAAGAGATGCTAACAGGATGCATTACAGGAAGGAGGCGAGCCTGCAGAAGCAGTGAGATGCTGTGGGAAATGTTCTGCTGGGAAACCTCGGGTCCTGACGTTCATGTGGACGTTACTTTGACACATAGCATCTTCCTAAACACAGAGCACAGGCAGCAGTATTCATCAGAATAGTCCAATCGGTCTTCAAATTCCCCAGATTTCAGTCCGAAAGAGAATCTGTGGGATCCCACAGGACACGGAGTCCATGACTCAACAGATTAGACGTGTTTGGGGATGATGTGACCAACACAATATTAGTCAGTTATAATGTTGTGGCTGGTCACTGTACTATTGTCACTTGAAAGGTTTTAATAGATGCATATTATATTATATTATATTATATTATATTATATTATATTATATTATATAGAGCTAATAGGACCTGTGTTGTCAAACTAACTGCTTCATGTCTGTCATGTCTCTTCAGTGTATGTTTTAATAGATGTAATTGGGTCTTCTGCTTCTATATTAATCCGATGCTCTACTCTGTGTGCTCACTGCTGCCCGTCCTGCTTTTACATTATCAGAGGCCAAACGAAAGGGTAAGCTCTTCTGCACAGACACTGCTCCCATGCAGCTACAGTGTGTGTCTGTGTGTGCGCTGTTGAGTGCTGGTGTCCATAAAAGTATTATCCATGGTGTCTGTTTGCAAACACCTACATCTGTACCTTTAGTCACTGATTCATCTTGACGTTACCAAGGCAGTGGGGAGTTCAGCAGATGACAGCCAGTCAAAACTAGCAGTCACAGTACTTTATGAAAGACAAAGTACTTAGGCAAAAGCCCCAGCCTCTTTTCTGTTGTGGTATTAAATAACTCTCAGGTGAGTGTTTGTCTTTCCACAAACATGGCAACAAATTCAACACTTGCAAAGCTTTGTGAAATGAGTGATAGAGATGTGTGTGAAGATTCTGTTTGCACACAAACTAGTTGCACTAGTTCACTTTTAATTAAAGGTAGTCTTGATTTAAAGTGATTCCTGAAGGTGTGCTCAGAGACTTTCAGCTCAGGTCAAATCACTTCACCGCAAACAGCAAATGTTCTGACTGCAGGCGAACAACCTGCAGTAGTCTGTGTATTTATGTCTCAACCATTTACTGGACTCACCAGAAATACTTTTTGGTCTTCACTTTAACTGTGCTTATGAACTAATGTCTGACTGTTCTGGGGATAAGTGCAGATTTTTTGCTGAAGTTGAAACATTTTCATATTGAAGTTTTCTGCTGTCGGTGATTCACAGCGACTTCCCCCTCTCCAATCAGATCAGAGGATCTCCTCAGACAGTGTCTGGGGCCTTTATTTACCTCAACTGCAGAAGCTGACAGGCCTCTAATCAGGGCAGGACTATGCCTTTAATTTTCTCTGTTTGACCAGGAGATGACTGGATCAAAACATTTCGTTTTTTTTCATAACACTGTAAATACAAACTCAACCAATCCAGTAACAGTTTCAAATTAAAAGCTTCAGTTATTAGCGGGGCTTTTTTTCTGAAAGATTTACAGGCACAATGTACGTTTAGTATTTTGACCCATTTTTAAAAAAACGTATTTATTTCTACCTTTCGAATTGAAAACTGTTTATTTGAGGTAATATGGTGTGAGCATTGAGCCACAGTTTAATCTGCACTGTGCTCAGTCTAAACACACCCAGTCTTTTTTGGTCCCGAGACAAATAAATTAGTGTTAACATTAAGGTCTCTGTTCTGAACACCTACCAGATGACTTCACTGTCAAACTGTCCTAGTTGTGTCTTTGTGTATTCCTGAAGAAAACATGTTCGTCAGTGTTTACATGGACAAACCCTTAATGGCACTGAAGACATCAAACTCATTTCACTGAAACTCTTGTGAGACCCACAGACAAACTGCACTTGTTTCTGTGGTGCTGTGAATTTGTGCGCTCACCAGCTGAGGGTAGAGAGAGACAACTGAGACGTCCAGAGGGGGACTGGATGCTGACGATGACAAATAGCTGAGGCTAGCGGAGCATCAAGCATCGCACCATGTGGTTACACAATGTGACTCCCACCACCTCGGGAGACATGAGGTACCTTCCACCTCTGCGAGACAGATGTGTTTGGTGGCTTTCATAAGGACTTCAAGCGCAAATCCTAAAGAGGGTTCTGTGTGGTATTGACACGAAAACACACGTCATCCATTCAAGTCCATATGCACTAACCTTCAAATAAAACTCAAGTTGTAGCTATTAGGGCTTGGCAATATGGTCGAATGGAAATATTCATCCAACAGTCATATTGTTGTTGGTATCTTAAACAAAAGTATTCACACATGTGAAACCACAGTATGTTTGAAATGTATCCAGCCCCACCAGCTCTCATTTTACGGAGTTAGACTTCCACTTAATTATGATTGACCTACACTATTTTACAGACAGCTCATATTTTAGTGGATATCAAGATGTTGCATGTGTCAGAGTTTAGCCCCAGGCTTGTTTTGTCATGTAGAAGAGCATTACTCACTCTACTCCAAGTACTGCTACCGTCCAGACCTGTTTACCTTCAACTGTCTTTAATCCTCCACTCATGTTCCTGGTCAGCATTACTCTGGTGATTTAGACACGTACAGTGTACAGTTGGTCATTTACATAACACAGCATTGCAGGTCTTTTAATGACTCAGTACCCCTCTGCTGTTTTTAAAGGCGGTTTGACTCAAAGCTATCCGTTTGTCCTCAGAGCCTCCAGTCACCATCACCAAGCCCCTGGATGATGTTCACACTGTGGTGGGTGAGAAGGTGGAGTTTGAAGTGGAAGTGTCTGAGGAAGGAGCCAACGTCAAATGGTGAGCTAATGCGCCCTTTGGTTCACTCCAGTATGAATTAATTATGAAATGTAAATTCATTAGTCTGAGGTCATTGCTTGCTGGTGGTTCAGACTCAGCTAACAAATATCTTTGTGTAAATGAGTAAACAGTCCACTGAGACAATGGGCTCGGAGGCCTCGTACAACAACAGCAAACAGTGTTGTGCTGTGAAATGTTGATGCAGTTTACAGAGTGGGATTCATCATAATTACAGATGGTGACTTGAATGTGTTCAGAAATATTTGGAGTTCTGCAACATTTGTATAATCAGTGCTAAATATTAAACTGTACAACCATGTTACCAGCAGTTTTCTTCCACTGGGAGCCACAGTCATCTCATAGAAAAGCTGAGACCACACACTGTATAGAGAAATGGATGAAGCAACACGCAATACAACCAGTGACCACTGGAAAAATGGAGAGAGCAGAAAATAAAAGCCTCCATAGTGATGACAGCATCCAGCCAGTTCATTGTGTTTTTCATTGTGGCTCTATGGCTGACAGCTGTATAAGGACGGCTGAGATCTCCAGGGATGGATTCTGTTTACCTGATCAACCAGGCCCAACACGCTTTGAAAAAATACTTCACAAAGACGTGAGGGCCTGGAGCTGCACCGCTGTCTCTCATTTCGAGGGCGGGCTTAGCAAGCTGAGAGGGAACCAATCACAGAAGTCGAATGTGACGCACAAAGTGTGAGACGCTACACCGGATATGACGTTAGCGTATTCTGTCAAATGGTGTAGCGCGTGTAGCTGCACCACGAAAACAAACAAGTGGAGCTATGGCAAACGGAGGAGAGAGGACTAACATTAACGACAGCTGTCGATTTAGAGATTCTATATTTTCCAGTTTTTGCAAAACTGAAGCTAGAGCAGGAGTAAACACTCGTACGGCAGCCATGTCCGACATTTTCAATGTTTTGATTTGGGAGAAGCTTGTTCCAGCTTCTCAGTATGACGCCTCAACAACAGGGGCATGTAATTGGTCCGTCCCAAAGTTTGCTCATGAGGGGATTGGCTGTGTCTCTGGTGTCAGACCCTTCTGCATTTGAACAGAATGTAGGAGGGTCTGATTGGTCAGGCTAGGATTCTGTAGCATCAGTCAGTGATCAGTCTACTTCCACTGACAGAAAGACCACTGGATTCTTCCGTTGGCTTTTTGAATAATTGATTATTAAATCAGAAAATAAGCTCTGACCAACAAAAGTTTGTGATGTTTACCCTACATCAATGATTTTTGAAGCCTAAATACAGTTGCCAGATATTAAAACACTAATGTTACAGAATGTCACCACCACTAAGCTTCCAGCATAATTTGATTTAATTTAATCTGATTTTAGTGCGAGCTCTTCCACAGGAGCCTTTCCTAGTAGCGTGACTGGAATACTGCATTTCTTTAAATAAGTGCAGGTAGTCAATTAAAAGTTGGGACTCCAACAAAAGCTGAGGTCAACATGAACAAATATAGGCCATGACAACAAATATGAGAGAGAAAATGCAACGAACTGCAAATATTTCACAATAAAAGCCCATTTTAAAATGACAAGTTTATTTAGACTAAAACACTTTTATTTTGAAATAATTAAAGGTGAAATTCCCTTAATTGTTTTGATCTGAAGCATCAAAAAAGGCTTCTTACTGAAATATAACAAATTAAAGTCATGTTCCCGACGGATTCTGCAGTTAGCTTGTTAGCATCTGTATTTGTAGGCATGTAACAGCCTAACAATCCACAGTGGGAGTTTCCACTGACTTAATCTGTGTACAAAATGTGAAAAACTTCTTGAGCTTGTGGTAACCATAGATCTTGTTTGAGGTGTCTAATCAAAAACTCCACTGACTTCAAGTTGAGGTAACCTGAACTGCAAAGATGCTTCTGGGTTTAGGACTCACTCCTGCAGAAATCTGTGCTTCAGCTTTTTCTCTGAGGATTTAGGGAGATACTTATAGGTCCATATAGGCTGTTAACTGGTGAACTGTCCTTTTATGGGCATTGTTACATTTAGTGTGAATGTTTTACTGTTATTAAAATAAACAATCATGACCTGCAGCTGTGTCGAAGCCTTGTGATCTCTGAGGGCTCTGACCATGTAGAGCACTGCTGATGTATCAATCAGTAGCTGTACCTCAGTCACTGATGCAGATGTGTGTGTGTGTGTGTGTGTGTGTGTGTTTCCACAGGATGAAAGATGGAGTTGAGCTGACTAGAGAAACTGCAGGTTCAAAATACAGGTTTAAAAAGGATGGGACGAGGCACATTTTGATCATAAATGAAGCCACTAAAGAGGATATTGGAACGTACCAAGTCCTCACCAATGGTGGAGAGTCGTCGGCAGAACTCGAGGTTGAAGGTACTTTGTCCTTTATTTAACCTTCAAATGCTTTTTGATGAGGTATTAATAACTCACTGATATATTTATGTTTTGAGGTCAATATTCTGCAGATATTCAAAAATACAACAATGTGAAGTATTGATGACTTAAATTTATTTGTGTTTTGGATTAAATTACCATGTTTTCAGGGAACTTCTGTCAGGAGTGAGGCTTTGCATTGTTAATGCATGAAGAAAATGATGACTTTATACCCACATGGACAAAAACATTAGAAAACCGCTATTAGGTAAAGGGTTCGAATGGTAATAATAGTAAAGAGGTTCCAACATGTGTATGTGCACATGCCATTGAAGGGTTAATGTCCAGAGTAAACAGGTTTATTACAGATAAACTCTGACACATGTAAAGTGAGAAACAACATGAGCTAAAACCTGTTCATCACTGAAAATAACTGTTACACTGTGAGTGCTTTAAGAAGTAATAGTAACCTACATGTTTTTCAGACATGATGCAGCACATGATGATGTTTTGCATTCTGACAAGCATCAACAGCAATAAATTGGTCATTACTCATGTTGTAATTAATACTACTTCATTAATCTCCTTGTATCAGTAGTTCATCACTCTATTCGTCATACTAATTTTCTGTTACACCTCAGAAATTGATATCAGGCCTCAGATCTCAGGCTGTCTTCGTGGTTCAGACTCACGAGCCAGACTCGTCTCCTTAATTGATTATAGTTTGAGAAAATGTACTTGTCCTCAAGTTGAAGGATGGGAATATAGGAAACAAAATAGACCATCTTAGTGTTGGCTACTGTAAAGCAGCTGGTTAATATAAATGTAGTATTACTGTCCCGATGTGTAAATGTACTGTCTGCATGTGCTGCATCCCAGCAACAGGAGGACTGCCTCATTGTACTGTCCCAGTGGGTGTGATGTTGTGTTGGCGTCACAGAAACAGTTTGAAGATGTTTCCACTTGTTTGAACTTCAAATATGTTTTCAGAGATGTGAGGTCCTGCTCCAACCTCCGTCAGCTGATCCACCGACCTGCTGCTCAGAGCTCAGGATCCCAGTGACGTTCTTTAAAGATCATTGAAAAAGCCTGTTATTGTACTTAGGATCTTTTTACTGTTTTTCCCAGATTGTAGAAACTTGTTACTCTGATGATCACTGTGCAGACTGTGAAGGCTGCAGGTCCAAATATTTGTGTGCCACCCAGTGATGATGTAATGACCCAGTGACGATTCTGGCCAGTATCATTTTAGTACCTGATAGAACTTTACTGGAACCACATGAGAGCAGGAACTAGAACAGTGGTACCAGGTACCAGGTACTTTTTCCTTATGGAGAACCAAATAAACTGGAGCTGGTACCATGTAGTGAAAAAGTGAGTTGATTTCCATGTGGGGCTTGTTAAAGTGAACTGTATTGTCTGTGAGTGTGTTGCAGAATGTATTGATGTGTGTTGCTGCAGATAAGGAGCTGGAGATCCTGCAGAGCATCGCTGACCTGACAGTGAAGGCGTCTGAGCAGGCCGTGTTCAGGTGTGAAGTGTCAGACGAGAACGTGACAGGAAAATGGTTTAAAGATGGAGTGGAGGTCCGGGCCAGTGATCGCATCAAACTGTCGCACATTGGAAGGTATTACTGCTTCACACTGCTGACGCTCCATGTTGTGTATTAGGAGGAATCTGCTGTTTCAGCCTCTCCATCCCAACTGCACAAACACACCCTCTTATAGTTATGAGAATAAGCACTGTCTGCCACATGGCTTGGCAAACTATTACCAAAGGGTTTTCTTTGACCCATTTTTTTGGAGGCTGCAGTCTGAAAAGCTCGAACCTCTGAACACAAACACACTCACATACAGTGTACACCCCCTCAGGGTGCAGGGTTTCTCCCAGTAATCCCTCCATCACAGTGGCCTATGGCAGGAAATATGCCGAGGCGACAGCGGTCACACAAGGTGAACGCCATTAAGTATGTTTCTCACTCTGTGATATTACTGCATTGAATATGTTGCTAGGGCAACTGTTTTGTTTAACTGTGGATCATAACATCTGGTAACATGTGTCCAGGACCCACAAGCTGACCATTGATGACGTGGTTGAATCAGATGCTGGAGATTATACCTTTGTCCCGGATGGCTACGCAATTTCTCTTTCTGCAAAACTCAACTTCCTCGGTGAGAGTGGAGACCGTAAACACTTATCAAAGATGGACGTAGCCACAGGGATGTCACCCACCGGTTTGTAGACTACAGTTTGAACCGTAGGGTTTGGCATATGGCCTTCACCATCTTGTGAAGGCCATATTTGGATAAGAGGAGGTGGGTCTAGCAAGGCATTGGAGTCAGTGAATGTGTCTATCAGTGAAACCAGCCACACCTGATATCTCTGGTTTGTGGAAAACTTATTGACTGAGTGAATTCAAGTGTCTTTTTTAAAGTTTTTTGGAGCCAACTTCACTTTTCAGACCCTGTGACTACGTCCACCTTTTATATACAGTCCACATCCATTTTGAATTGGCCTGATTTTTCTAATATTCTTCTCCGCAGAGGTCAAGATTGAGTACGTTCCCCGTGAAGGTAAGTGTTGTAAATGTAAATGTTAGGTCTTTATGAAAGTGCTGATTCAGATCAAGTACACCCAGGATCAATATGGGGAGAAAATAGTTTGATTAAAGAGATGTCATAAAAAGTTTTAAGGATTAAAGATGTGTTAAATAATGTTTCAGAATCAAACCAACAACCCCGACTTCCTTGTTTGGCCTTGTTTCAACTTGCTTTCAAATTAAAAATGGTAAATGAACTGCACTTACAGAGACACGTTTTTACCTTTGCTTCTTAGTTGTCTACCCAGAGAAGCATTCATGTCAAAAGTATCATGAAACTGATCAAATTTATTGCTGATCAGTAGCACAGACCTGAACCTAAATGATCTCTGCCTTCCTATCTTTGCTTCTCATGGTCACAATGAAAGAACCTCCCAAAATCCACCTGGACCTCAGCGGCGCCGACGGCAAAAACACCATCACCGTGGTGGCGGGGAACAAACTTCGCCTTGACGTTGAGATCACAGGAGAGCCGGCACCCACTGTGGTGTGGAAGAAAGGAGAGCAAGTGAGAACAAAAAGAGGAGATTCTCATCCTTCTCATCCTGCACCTCAGACACACTCAAACACACACGTCAGATTTCTTCCTGTGTTTGTGCGTCAAGCAGAGGATCCAGCCGTTAGTCACTGAGCAGCACAAAGGGAGAATAAAACATGAACCGGAGTGGGAAGGGTGAATCACCTGTCATTGTGGCAGCTGTCGTCATGCCACACTGTCCTCCTCAGAGATGTCTTTTGTTCTGTCTGTCTCTCACTCTGTCCTGGCCTGTGTGGTAGGTGGTGACTGAGGCTGAGGGACGGGTCCGTGTGGAGACCAGGGACACCCTGAGCAGCTTTGTAATAGAGGGGGCGGAGATGGAGGATGAGGGCTTCTACTCCATCAACGTTACTAACCCTGCTGGCGAGGACAAGGCTGAGCTCTTTGTCAAAGTTGTGGGTCGGTGGCTTTTTCTCACTTTGGTTTTCTCTCCTTTCATTTCTTTTTCTTTCTTTCTTTTCTGGCTCAGATTCTTTTTTTCTGGTTGTCTGAGAGCTTTAGCTCCTTGAACTGAGATTGGGTGATAGTCAGACAGTATTGACTTAAAAATGAGTGAAAATAATCCAGAATGTTCTGCTGGTGCCATCTGTAATAAAAACCTGTATCATCTGAATACATGTTTTCCTCCAAACACCAGCGGTTAGCATGTTGGGCCATTTGGCAAACTCCAAATGTAAACATATGGTAAGAGCCATGAATGTTGTGAGAGTTTGAAGGCAGCTGTAGTTTTTTTCTTACGTTCCTAAATGATTGGTTCAGTTATTGCTGTGCATCAGTAAAGTGAGGATAACTATGTAACCATGACAACATAACTTTGATAATGAATTAGATTCTCAGAGAAAGAAACAAATACACAACAGTGGCTGCATTGACTTAAAACACATTTAACCTCCAAACAAAATAACAAGCAGTAAGAAATAATTAAGAAAGCCAAAATAAATTGAACACAGTATTAAATCTGTCTCTTTTATACAGTTCTTCTGTATTTTTAAAATGACAGACTCATGTAAAATACTTGAAACTCCTGCGACTGTGAAACATCAAACACCAAAATTAACATTTCTTTAAAAGAAAAGTTTTTTTCTACATGAAAAAAATGGTTAAAATATTATTCATGCACAATTTTTATGAAAGATGAAAATTCAAATTTAATACTGAAAGCGTTTGTTTTTTAAAATTAGTGACAGTGAAACATAAGATGTGTCATTGGCTCCATATTGTACATAGATTGTTTGTTAATTGACAGATGTCCTGTATGAAAATAGAAATGCTCTCAACAAAAACTAAATGTGGTTTTATCAGTTTCATTGTTTTACATAATGTAAATATCCTTCATTAAATATAACATAGTGAATATAAGACAAAGATTACACAATATTTATTGTAAAATTAGTTACTTTCTTTACAGTGTGGTACCAACTGCTGGGAGGTTGTGAAACACTGAAACTATATTTAAGCCGATAAAGTAGCACAGCAGTATGGACTGTAATACATAAATGAACATGGCCACATACAACAAATTAAAAAATACAACTCATTAATTTTGTGTCACAGTGAATCTGAGGCGGTGCTTCTTAGTGGCTGCTGTGGTGAGTGCAGATCACATCTGTGTTTCCTCACATACTGTGCTGCCTCTCACAGCCTCTTACAGCCATGTCTGCTCTCATTCCTCTCTGTGCTTCATCTTTCCTCACTTTCCATGTCCAACTGTAACCTGCCTCTCCAGATGTGCCCAACCCCCCTGAGAATGTCAAATGCACATCAGTTGGCGAAGACTCAGCCACGATCACATGGGACGCTCCTGCATTTGACGGTGGAGTTCCTGTTAAAGGTAGGCCTGAAACACGCCGCGTCGAACACTCACACCTGATGTCTCCCTCCCAGGAGAAAACAGCAGTTTAGACTCCACTCTGTTTATTACATGGCAGAGTTGTTGAACTCTGGTCCAGAGAACCCAGAGACGTTTCTCACCACTTCACCGTATGTTGATATTTGCTTCTTTCAGGGTACCTGCTGGAGAGGAAGAAGGTCGGCTCAGCCAGATGGACGAAGCTCAACTTTGATGTGTATGAGTCCACCACATATGAGGCTAAGAAGATGATTGAAGGTGTACTTTATGAGATGAGAGTGTTCGCAGTCAACGGCATTGGCGTCTCTCAGCCCAGTGGAAGCTCAAAGCCCTTCATGCCCATTGGTGCGTTGCCATTTGTCATTAGCAGAATGGTTAATTAACAGAGGCTTTTCACACAATGCTCATTTTGAGGCAGCTTAACCTACCTTCCCATCCCATTTACACTGGGTATTAACGTATTAATTAGCTCTTGCCTCTCTCAGCCCCCACCAGTGAGCCCACTCGTCTTGTGGTGGATGATGTGACAGACACTACCTGTGCACTGAAGTGGCGTCCTCCAGAGAGGATTGGAGCAGGCGGCATCGACGGCTACATCATTGAGTACTGCAAGGAAGGAAGTAAATATATGCTAAATGGATAATCCATCATTCTAAGGCATTACAGTGGGTATTGGTTCAATCATTGTGTTGTGTGCCCTCCCCACATCTGTGTTATTACTGGCAGCTGTTTAGGATGTTGATGTTAAAGATGATGTTGATCTTGACTTTCTTTCTCCTGCTAGCTATGCTAAAGGAGGATGCACAAGAGAGTTTTCAAAACCTGGCAACCCAGAAGTCATTCTGACAAATGACTAATTATCCATTTGCTAAACCCCCTCTATTAAAAAGTCATTTTCTAATCCGAGTGGTTGTAACTAAGCATGGTTGGTTTGTCAGATTCATGTTTCTCCACAAATGTAAGTGGTAGAATGATGCTGTTGCAGGGTGGTGCTTTTTTGTTTTGTTTTTTAGCCTTGTTATCACAAAACATACAAGAGTGAAGCACAATGAATGACAATAGATATCACTACAAAGAACGGATCACAGTTGGTAACTAGAAAAGCACTGGGAGAGCGCAGACCTCTACCAAGCATAACATTTCCTTCATATTTTGACTGTAAAATAGATAAAGATGTCTGTTGCATGTTTCTAGCTTCATTCGTTTTTTTTATGATGCAAGTTTCAAAGATGGATTTTTTCATATTCTGGATCATATTATCTGAAATTATTCCTTTATCAGGATCAATCTTTGATATATTGTAGACCATGTTAGAAACTTGTCCTGTATTTTTTTTCCAAAGTGTCTTGACCATTTTTGGTGGAGTCATATGCATAAATGTGGCATATGGCCCTATCTCCCAATGTTAAAGAATCCTTCATAAAACTGCCTGTCCACTGTGGCTGTAGCTCTGGTGGGCGGGGCTTACCAAACAGTTGATTAGTGAACAGTATTCATACCTGATTCCTGATTTTCAACGTTGTCTTGAGATCTCTGGATTGTTCCTGGAGTTTCTGATCTGTTTCTGTCTTTGCTCCAACTCTTCTGTTCCTCCATCAGGTGACCAGTGGGTTCAGGTTAATGAGAAACCAGTGGACACGAACCAGTACAGGGTGAAGGGTCTCCCAGTAGGAGAGAAGATGCTGTTCAGAGTGGTGGCTGTCAACATCGCTGGGCGCAGCCCTCCCGCCACTCTCGGCCAGCCCGTCACTATCAAAGAGATTATGGGTCAGAGACACACTTTAATGATCTTCTGGGAAGATGTTGTCAGATATGTAATGAATCCATATCTATGAGCAGAAAGCCAGCACTGGGACCAGTATGGAGCTATGTTCAGGATTCATGGATTATTGCTCAAGTTTGTTCTGCCCCTAAAACAGATTATTCCAGCTGTTTATCGTCCTATTTGAATCATGTTTTTAGATTTCAAGCCCGCTAACATGCCCATAATGTAAAGGCTGTACATGCTGTACATTTCATGTATTTATACTCCCCCACACCACCCACTCTTTACAAATCTGACTTGTCTTTTTCCCCTCGGTGTCCTCTGTGTCCACCACCCAGAGAGTCCAAAGATCCGTCTGCCTCGGCATCTGAGAACCAAGCTCATCACAGTTGTGGGCGAGAAGGTGAATCTGGTCATCCCCTTCCAGGTGAGTCCAAATCTGCCTTTTTGTTGTTGTTTATCTGCAGAGTTTTTATTATATTCACTAGAAAGCAGAGGAAAAAACCATTCTGCCAAGACTAAACTAATACAAGGGGCTTAAAGATGACTGAGATAGCTTTCACAATGACCTTGTGCTAAATGACTTTATCAGACTGTGAAGCATTTAAAACTTTTAACTCTAAAGTTTGGTTTGTGTGAAAAAAGGACAAAAAGCAGCAGAGTTTGGATAGGAGCCTAAAAAGCCACTCCATGCACAGCATACAGCAAAACAGGTCATTGCAGGGGGTTTCAAGTGAATCCTGGAGTGGTCTATAAATACATTTCTAAAACTCAGCTGGGCCAAAAAGACGAGCGAGAGATATCACATTCACAACAGTGGATAGCCAGTTTTAATTTATCTGTGCAACATAACAAATGTGCTGGGCTCGTGTGTTTTACAGAGGACCCAAATCCTAAGATTCCCCCAAGGCTGAGATCTGACACCACATCTTCTTCTTCTTCTTCTTCTTCTGAATGTAAATCAGATGTGTAAATGTTGCCAGTAACAGTAAGAGCAGGAGCTCAAAGGGCAACAGGAACCATACAGCATTTGACAGCAACCTGCAAATTATGACACTGGTAAAAAAGAAGCTAACCATAAGTAGCAACAGGGAAGGCACTGCTATAAATAAAAACAGAGAAGAAGAAAGTGACCTATAGCTTTGGCTTCTTTTGAACAAGCAGATGAAAAACCTGTTGTGAGACAGAACGTGGATACATGACGTTCTCCTGGGAGACCACAGCACCCACTGCTCTGTCGTCTTATCCCAGAGCTGGACCCAGTCTGTTCCTGCTGCTGATTCAATATGAGATGGAAGTTGAGATGTATTTGAGTTGACTGGGATGGCCCAACGTTATTCACAGGCAGAACAACAGAGGACTTTCTATTATAAAACTACTTCACTACAAACAGCATGCATAATGAAGGAAAGTATTCTTTATGATTAACATGCATGCAGGTCATAACCTTTCACCTGCATTTGTCTGTTAGCAACAACCCCTACGACTTGTAATGGCTGAATATTTGAACAAAGACAGTGGTGACGTGTGTTAGAGTCAGAGAGGAGGAGGAAGAGGGAAACGGTATAAAGCAGACTGTTTATTGGAGGAAGCTAACGTGATGACACTCCAGTTTGTGGACTCACATTTGAAAATCATCAGTTTGGTATTTGAACATGGCCATTTTGGCTGAACATTCAACATCATTGGAGAACAGACCTGTCAATCAAACTAACCCCGCCCCTGAATCCTCCTCTTCTCTCAGTCTAATGTATCCTTAATGATAAATTACTTTCAGATGAACCAGATCACTGAGAAGAAGAGTTGACTTTATCTAATGACATCTGAATGACTTGTGGAAACATGTGTTGACTGAGGGTTTCATGACTGAAAATTACAATTTTTTCATTGAAGCCAATTGAAGCCAGAACTTTTTGGAGCCAGCATGAATGGATGGCCCCTAGTTAGCAGCCATTCAGTCCCTGTACTGAAGGAGTGCGAGTCTGGTTTGCGCAGCCAGAAGTAAGTCCGACCTGTTCCTGGTTCCTGGACTCCACCAGATCCCTTTGTCACCGGTTCTGATCTTGAATTTATGGACAGAATGTCTAGATGCAGCCAGATGGTAGAGGAGGTCGTGTTTGGTGGCGGGACGACCTTGTTTTCTGCTTTTTGCAGATGATGTGTTCCTCTGAGCTCCATTGAGCAAGGACCTCCAGCCCTCACTGGGGGTTCTCAGCTGAGCGTGAAGCAGCTGGGATGAAGATCAGCACCTCCAGGTCTGAGGCCATGGTTCTCAGGGTGGGTGGGTTGCCTGCTCCGTGTTGGGAACAAGGTCCTACCTCAGGTGGAGGAGTTTAAGTATCTCAGGATCTTGTTCACGAGTGAGGGAAAACTCAGATAGCAGGAGATCATCAGGCGGATTGGAGCGGCGTTCCCAGGTATGTGGACGCTAAACTGGTCAGCCGTGGTGAAGAGGGAGTTAAGCTGGAAGGCAAAGCTCTGGATTTACTGGTTGATCTATGTTCCAACCCTCACCTGTGGTCATGAGCTTTGGGTAATGACTGAAAGAACAAGATCCAGTGGTCGAAATGAGTTTCCTCCACAGGGTGGCCGGGCTCAGTCTTAGAGATCGGGTGAGGAGCTCGGGCACCTGGGACGGACTCAGAGTAGAGCCGCTGCTCCTTCATGTTGAGAGGAGCCAGCTGAGGAGGTTCGGGCATCTGGTGAGGATGCCTCCCGGACTCCTCCCTCAGGAGGTGTTTCGTGCAGGTCCAGGAGGAGGGAGGAGACCTCGGGGCCGACCCAGGACACGCTGGAGGGATTATATCTCTCTGGGGAGACTGCTGGGCCTCTCTGCTGAGGCTGCTGACCCCACGACCTGGATCAGAATGAAGCGAGAGATGACTCATTTGAGTATGAGCAGATATTAAGCTTCAAAAAGTGCAATATTCAAGAGTGTGGTTAGTTTGATTGACAGGTCTCCAATGAGACTAGACCTAAACATAAGTCTCATACACATTGGGCAGTGATCTCAGGTTCAAGGGTCAGACCCACCTCCTCACTCCTCCCTTCATATCCAAATATGGTCACTTCGGGCTCCAAACACTTAACTTGGTCACTAGAGATGGAATAGTTCACAAAATTCACGGTTTGGATCTTATCACAGTTTTGTGATCACGGTTTGCAGTTCGGTGTAGATTGTTGTTGTTTTTAACCAGAATACCATATATAATAACCATATATATAACCTAAATCCTGAGCTACATTTATCAGTTGTGGTTCTTACAAAAGAATCTTATAAAATAAAACGTAAAAATAAAAGCGTAAAGCTCTGAGCCTTGAATTTGTTGGATTTCATCCAAAAATGTGTTGGATATGTTACAGCTAGCGTAAACAACATGTGTTGAACAGTGCTCGCCCACAGTTGCAGTTTCAGTAGCAGTATGCAGCAGACCCATACGGTGCCACAGGAAGATCCTCGAACTCTGTTTGTTTTCTCCGCTCGCACACACACGTCCACTCGTGTTGCACATGTGTGTGCAACACGAAACTACACACATGCTCCAAACTGATGGAAAAAATCTATGGCACACGTGAACCAAACCGAGTCAGGTGAACCGAACAGTTCAGATTTTTTTTTATAAACTGTCCCATCTCCAATGGCTGTGTTCAAATACCAAACTCCTGGCTTCAATGCTGAGACAACCTGGTAGAGATCAGACATGGATTACACCTTGGTGGAGGTTTGTGCCTCAGTTAGAAGCAGCGTATTTTATCCATAATTCTTACAAAAGATAAAATTATTATCGTATTTTCCGGACTATAAGCCGCTACTTTTTTATGACGCTTTGAAAACTGCGGCTTAAACACCGATGTGGCTCATGTATCGGTGGCACGAAGCTCGTTAGCGTTTTACAAGCTAGCAAGCTCCGTGCCACTGATACATTTAGCCTCGTCACATCAGACCCGGTCAGAGTGGACCACATGAAACTGTTGGAATAAATTCAATAGCGGCTTATAGACAGGTGCGCTCAATAGTCTGGAAAATACGGTAGATCAAATGTAAACCAGGTAAATGAATATATCAGCTTTCTGATTTCTTTGTCCTGATGTGACCCCTGATTTCAATTAATGACAGCTTCAGCCTGATGGTCGGGGTTGTAAGTCTCTGACACTGTTATTTCTGGAGTCAGGGGCTGAATAGTTTGGGAACCTTTGCTTTAAAGGATTTACTCCTTGAAATATTTATGTGGATTTCTTCCTATTCCTCCGTCTGCAGGGTAAGCCTCGCCCTGTGGTGACCTGGTTCAAAGATGGCGTTCCCCTGGAGGACAAAACAATAGGAACTCGTAACAGTGAGGTGGACACCATCCTCTTCATCCGCTCCGCAGAGAGAAGCCACTCCGGAAAGTACACCCTGTCTGTTCAGATCGAGAACATGTCCGACAGCGCCGACATATACATCCAGGTTGTAGGTCAGTCCCGTCATCACACCACAGAAGCCTGCGTCCTTTCATTAAGATTAGAACATCACACATTCCTCACAAGGTACACCATTAATAACCTGTTTGGAAGGGATGATGGCTTGAGCTCAAATCTGTGACCTGTCAGAAGAGTTTTTTTTCTTCTTTAAATTTGATGATAATTCCTCATTTCATACTTCCAGGGATCTGTGACTCAAAGTAGCAAATCATCAAAGTGTTCATCCCCCCTCTGGTATAATCCCAGCTCCTGCACTGCCACTGCGGCCGCCAGCTCATTCCTCAGCTTACAGCTCGTCTCCCTGGGTCAGGGTTCTGGGTGGATTATTTGGCGGGGCTCCGCTGAGATTATTTGCGCGGAGCCTCGGATTAGGTTTGGATTTTCAGGGCTACTCTGTCACATCCTCTGCTGAGAAGGTTGAGCTAATGAGAGGCTCTGATCACCCTCCCACAGCTGCTCTGTCTGTCAGTTTGAGGCAGTACAGGAAGGATTAAAGGGGCAAAAACAGTAGCGCTGCTCCCTGTTGGTACTGTACTCCACAGAGGAGAGCCTGCAGAGCAAGATTAATGACAAATACATTATTATGTTGTAGGGTATTTCTTCAGTGTGCTGTGTATGGTGCAGGCCACACAGAAGGATTGATGATGAACACGCTGCATTCTTCTGCTCTGTAATCCAGGCAGGCAAAGTGTACTGTTTCTTTGTCAGTTCAGTGCCAGCAGTGTTTCTAGTAATGTATGCAGCTATCACCGCCTCTCCTTGATCCTTTGTCTTTTGCTCTGCTAATCTGTCAATCTTTCTAATCTGTCTAATCTGTCAAATCTCTGCCGCTGCGAGTGTTGATTTCTTTCTCTCGGTGGGACTTCCCCGCTCCAGATCTGTTTGTACCTTCCTGCCTCTCTCTACCTCTAAAAGCCTGCCTGTATATCCAGGCAGGGAAGACAGTTATCCCAATCAGCTACGCATGTGTAAAACACATTTCCACTACACTCGTACTGCCTGATGAAGCTGTCTGTTCATAGTTTCACACAAAATCCTCCAACTGTATCACAACTCTTCTGTCCCTCCTCACGATCCCACCAGGAAAGCCCGGGCCTCCCATCTCTGTGGTGGTCTCAGACGTCTGGGGCTTCAATGCTGCAGTGGAGTGGAAGCCACCTAAAGACGATGGCAACTCCGAGATTATCGGCTACACCATTCAGAAGGCCGACAAGAAGACTAAGGTAAGTGTGAAGGAGAGCCAGGTGAGGTAACTCACTAGCAGCCATGTTGGAGGTGGGCAACTGTTCAGAGGCTACAGGCAGAACATTTCCTGTTCTGATTTCTTTGACATGATCAGTTGTAGTTGACTGAAGGTTTTGTTGGACTGATACCATGATGTTGACATCAGTCCTCAGTGGTGGCCACAGGACTCCTTGTTCTCGTGGTTGAAGATGAAACATGTGGTCTGCAGAATGAATTCAAGCACATCAGACACCTCCTGATGGTATCACATGATGGATAAAAATCTGAGGCCAGTTTTTCAGAATGAATCAGTTTTTAGCTAAAGATACAATCAATCATGTGTCTTTTAAAAAAAGAATGAATTAGATCACGTCTTCCAGTCTTGATTAAACCTTCAGCATATGTTGTTACGTTGAGATTGAGATAGCCAACAGGAGGCTGGATTCAGGAATACAACCTTCATGAACATTACTTTTATTAATATTGGATCTATTTAACTGTCATAGTGCAGGTCAAGTTCATATAAGGCTCCTATTAAAACAGTAAAGTGAACAAAAAGGATTTTGTTGCCATAAAATAATCAATACTAAAGAAAAAAGAAAAGAAATAATACATTTAATATCAACTGTCATTTATCATTAAATATTGATTACATTATTTGTGAGTAATTGGTTTGAATGTATTCATTGTGGCTCAGGTGCGAGGTCTTTCCTCTGCTGTCTTCATGTGACTCCACACTGGTTGTTCTTCAGATCCACATCTGCTCATTTCAAAACCCTCCATCAGGATGATCCAGTCCAGTGTTGCTTTGAAAAACCAACACAGAAATAGATTTGATTACCTGAGCCTGGGGAGCAAAACATGACATTTCCTAATCTAGACCATTGTGATCCAGATTAAACCTTTGAACAACTGGTCCCTGAACCTGCAAAGTGCCTCAGATCTGTGAAGTATTAATGTTTTAATGGACAAAACATGGTCCTGATGATCTGCTTCCTCTGTGGTGTCCAGCTGTGTGGAGGTTACTGTCGGGGCAGTCGTCCATGGTCTGTGTCAGATGAACAAAGCTGGATTACTCTGCACTGCCTGCTTCATTTCTACACTGTGTGTGTTTAGGATTCAGACAGAGACATTTTACAGATGGAATATTACATTTTGAACCATCAAGCTTTCTGTGGCGATAAAATGGTCATAATTGATGTTGATAGTAATAATTGTAGATCAAATGAATATGTGTAACATGAAAGGGTGATAAACCCACAAAGAATTATCACCCGATTCAGCAGTTTCTCTCAGCTCTGCAGAAATTCAAAGTGTTTCTCAGCTCATTGTTTTCACTTTTCAGCCTTCAACTAATCTGGTTCACTCGCAGGGCTCTGGTCTGTCGCAGGCAGCTGGTTCTGGCAAGAAGTCTGTTTTAACCTTTCTTTAACACAGCCACTGTGTCTTCAGTCCATTGCAGTTTATTGTCTTTGTGGACGCTGTGATATTTATATTGGTCCACACTGTCCACATCTGAGCCTTTGATGTTGGCTGGGTTCAGGTGGATCCTTTCCTCAAGTCCACCACCAGCTCCTTTGTAAGTGACGCTGAGTGGCAAGTGGTTCAGTCCACCCACTGCAGTCCTCAGCCTCCTGACCCCTGCTGACACAGGCCATCATGACAGAGCCATCTGAGACCCTCTGCAGGACTGTGAGCAGACACTGAAGGACAGTGAGACCGTGGTCCCCCAGTGCTGCTCACACTGGTGTCTCACATCATGGTCCAGAGCCTCACACACTGCCTGGTGGTAGCTGGTAGTCCAAGTACCTACTGATGCTCACCAGCCTCCACCAGGTGAGTATAAGCAGAAAGGTGATGACCACTCCAACACAGGGCTGATATACAGACTGCAACAGGTCCACTGAAGGTGTCCGAACAATCAGCCTCTCCTGTGGTATGTAGACACAGTTAGTGTAGTGAGGTAGCTGCAACTAATGACTTTTCAGATAGTCGCTTAATCATCGCCTATTGAAACAATTAGTCGACTAATCTGATTATGAAACAGATCCTTATTAAGTGGCTCTTATTCCTCAGCTTTAAATTTATCCTGAGGTTGTTTAGCCCTGTAACACCTGAGCCTCCAAATTTCCACCTGGACTTTTTCTTCTTATTTTGATTTCAAATTCAAATTTAACATGAAAAATCTAACATTCATGTGCAAATGCAGTGTTTTTGTTCAGTAAAACTCTGAACTCAAATTCTGTTTTTGTGTTTTTCTGTTACTCTTCCTTCATACTCACTGTTACTATTACACTACACAACATGTAGTATATAGTAAATCAGCTGCTATGTTTCTGGGAGAGGCGCTAGAGAAATTACCATAATGACACTATATTCACTGTAAAGTGCAACGTCTCAGGAACCTTTTTTTTTTAATGCACAATCCATGATGTAGTTACGATAATCCAAACACACTTGTGCAAACGTAGCGCCGCCGATACGCTCGGAGTAATAATATTAATAATTAAGATAAAGACAAGAAAGATGGAAACTTCATTCAAACATATTCATCTTTAATTCATCTTTTTGGCTGATGTTAGTCTCTAAATCTTGTGATCTGTCTGCCCTAAAAGACCACGACCAGTGTGGGGCTTGAATCCTCGACCCTGGGATGTAGAGTGTCATGTGCTGATCTGGTGTCACTGGTACAAAAAGAGAAGGCCTTGGCCACCACCATATTGTTTACTTGTGTTGCCTCCCTCCATTGAAGAACACACGTAGTGACAACAGCCAACAATTAAATTTGTGGATTTTTGTCGACGTGGACTAGTCGTTAGTCCACATCAGAGCGGATCATTCACCTTCTAAAGAACCAGATATCTTCATCAGGAGCTGGTGGAGCCCAAACTTCACAAGTTGGCCACAAACATGAGTCCAGAAGAACGTTATTTTCTACTGTGGCTGAGAACGTGTCCTCAGGCTGTATGCTGACATGTTCATGATGTTGAACCCGAACCCTAACCCTAGGGTGACCTGTCAGTGTTGTGTTTACACCTCTGTTCTTGTGCTTGAATTTCCTTTATTAGTTGCTGCTGTAGGTATCAGGGCTCCATTTGTGGAGCAATCATGACCATTCATCCTCTATTTGATAACTTCATACGTTATGAAGCCTCATTTGATGCCTGAAGGGTTCTGGAGAGGATTTAAAAAAAAAAACATAAATGTTACTGCATTACACAGTTGACACAGGCTCAACACTTCCTGTAATCATTTCAAATGAAAAGATCTCCAGCATTTAATTATTTTATTGGGAAAAATCTTAATAGGTTAACTGGACTTTTATTGTGAAACTTTTTCAGTCCCATTGTACATTGAATTTACTCACACCTGGTTTTTCCTGACTAGTATTATGATATTCTGTGTTGTTAGAGACCTGACTTTTAACTAACCAGTTTGAGGTGAGAGGCTGGTCCACCCTGGACAGGTCGCCAGTCTATCACAGGACTAACACACAGAGACAGACAACCATCCACACTCACACTCACACCTATGGTCAGTTTAGACTAATCAGTTCACCTAATAAGCATGTCTGTGGACTGAAAACCCACCATTCACAGAAACATGTAAACTCCACACAGAAAGGTCCGAGCTCAGATTCAGTACTAACTGCTGCACCTCCGTGCCGTCCACTACAAGACTGGATTTAAGGAAATTTAAGGAGTCACGTGGACTATCTGAGGTTGTGTTTTTGCACCTGATCGTGCTGATATGCACCTAAAATGTCCCATCACCCTGCAGTGTGCTGAAGAAGGCCACTCTGGTTTTGACTCATGTCCACTGAGCTGTTGACAGGAACTTCCTGCTGTACATTGCTGTGTTCAGGTCCGTCCCTGTGGCTGAGCTTGCCTGAGATTTTGTCACATAGCTGTAAAGCCTCACTACACCGTCATGGTCCTCAGGTTGGATGAATCCACAGAAAGGTGACCTAGAAGAACATGGATGCTGAGTGTTGGAGATTCTTCAGCTTATATAGATCTCCACCTCGGCTGTAAGCCTCTCTGAACATCTCTGTGTCCTCCCTCTCTGTCTGTCTCACATCAGGAGTGGTTCACGGTCTATGAGCACAACCGCAGGCCCAGCTGCACTGTGTCCGACCTGGTCATGGGGAACGAGTATTTCTTTCGAGTGTACAGCGAAAACATCTGTGGCCTCAGCGACGAGCCCGGCATCAGCAAGAACACCGCAGTCATTACCAAAACAGGTAATGAAATCCCCGCAGAGCACGGCGCTCTGCAACATGAGAGCATTGCTGTTGATGCCGAGCAACATCTAACGCACGCTGAGCTGTAGGACACATTGTACTCAACTGAAACATAAAGGCAGCATCACAATGTGTGTACTGAACAGAGGAGTGTATCAGGAGTGGTGATTAACACTTCTCATGCAAAAAGTCAAATTACAAACTCATTTTTTCCTCCTACAGAACACAGTCACAACATTAGAGCTTCTTGTGATTTAATATCAGTTGTGATTAATTACTTGAACATAATTTAAAGGAAAATTAATTCACACTGAATATGCTAAACAGAAATATTGTGTGACAGAGTGTTAAATACCATTTAATACTGGCCGCAGATTATGAAAGCAACCAGTCTGGGAAATTAACACCTGCCACCAGCCAAATGCTGCTACTGTTTTTGTGTTGTTGCATTTGCTTACTCTACCAGAAAATTTGGCCGCCCACCAGCCAATCTCCTTTGTGTTCCAAGCAGCAGTCTGGCCTATAAAATTGGGAGGATTGTTGGTCACGGTGCCCACCTGATCTCAGGATAAAACAATAAAACAAGTTTCCTGCCTCAATAATTCAAAGGCCGATCTGCTAATCGAGCACAATTTGCTGTTGTAGCTGGCTGTGGTCTGGATATTGAAGGCAAAGCAATACCAAAGCAGAGGAGCGCGATTACAGTGAGTTACTAATTAAACATTTCAGTGTGTGTCTTACACATTCCTTACAGTGAAACTCGCCAAATGATTTGATGGGATTTAAATTGAGATGTGAAAATGAAAACACTAAACTGATCTCCTCTCCAAAATCCTCTCAGCTATCTGGCTGTCATCTATTTTTTCACAATGCTCTCGAGAAAATACAACATTTCCTCTTAACTCATTAATTCCTAAAAAGGCTGAATATCCATTATTAATGCAAGGAAGCAAATTCTGTTTCCTGCAACCTCGCATTACTCATCATCAAAACAGCTTCAGACTCTGATGACAGTTTGGTAAATAAAGAAGAGTGAGGACTTTATTTTTATTGACTTGCTCTGGTGTGACCCTGCAGTGTGTGTGTGTGTGTGTGTGTGTGTGTGTGCATGCACCTGTGACTCTGCCCTAAAGCTCTGCTTCCTAATTCCTGTATCTTCTCTATAATGGAGGGTGTGTGCTTTAAACACAAGTATAAAAGGGGGTAAATATTATTAACTTGCATAGAGTGGGGGTCAGAAAAGGACCAGTCTTTATGGCTGTTTCAGGGTTGCATAGCAACACTCTCGAG
>OOFC01022920.1:27890-41151 GCA_900323345.1 Pseudochromis fuscus
CCCTCCCGCCGCTCTCCCACCCTCCCCACATCCGTCGCTCTGTTTATACACTCCCTCCTCCTCCTCCTCCTCCTCCTGCTCTTCCTCTTCCTCTCCTCCATCCCGCTAATTTTGCTTCCTCCTCCAAACTCCTCCTCTTCAGCCAAAGATCATATGGATGAAGAACAACATGATCATCGGTGGGGACCCCAAGTTCCTGATGCAGAACAACCAGGGCGTGTTGACTCTGAACATCCGTAAGCCGGGCCTGTTCGATGGGGGACAATACTCCTGCAAGGCTGTCAACGATCTCGGGGAAGATCGGGTGGACTGCAAGCTGGAGGTTCGAGGTACGCTGCCTGAACTACACTTCCCATGATACCATGAAGTAGTGGAGCTAGAGCATGACCTGGGTTGGGGTGAGGCTCCCTGTGACAGCCTTCAATAAAGCTCAGCCTGACAAATCTGCATCTCCTCAGCCTCTCTGCCTGAGCTCCTGTTGCCAAACCTCAGTTGGAAATTATTCGCCGCTACATTTAAGTCACCTTATGGTGTTTGTCAGTTAAAGTTGACTCAGCGTGTTGTAGTTTCTTTAAACTGGATGATCTGCTGGCCTCTCATGCTGATTTAAACTGTTTCTTTTCTCCACAGTACCAGAGAAAGGAGAAGAGGCGAAGAAATGAGCGACAGCACGAAACAGCAGAGGATACAGTTGAACAGGAATAGTAATGGATTATGTATAACGGGATAGTCATGAATAAATATGATTAGAATAGATCACTGGTGAGGCTCTAAAGCCACCACCCCCCCTTTCGCATATGCTTGCCTCTTGCTGCTGCTATGACGAATGCCACATCAGTAATATGCCGTAAATTCTTTCAGCAAGCTGCCACCTTGTCACATCCTGACGGAGGAAGCCACAGAGAAGTGTAGTAGCACTGCCCTGCTGTGACCACACACAGATGGATCCTTCTTATCTGTGGAGTGGACCTGTCACTGAGCACACTTATAAAACAGCCTTTCATCCATTACGGCTCCCTGTGTTGTCTGTTTTGTGCGCCGGACGTTTTTATAGGTTGGTATGAATTTATGATTGTGATGCAGCTGCAGCGCTGGAAGCGCCGCAGTGTGACTGACCGGCTGCACACCTCTGCGTCCTGGCTGAATGTGATGTGTTGAGCAGGGGCCCCGTTGTGGCCCTGTGATGGTTCAATGGAGGGATCAATATTCAGCCAGGCATGGCCGACATCATGGAGAAGCAGGATTAAAGAGGTTCTTATACACAGATACAGCCCTGCGGCGTCCATTGTGTACACACACAGACACACACAGGCTACACGTGCTGACTCACACACTCTCTGTGTATTTACCCATTCCCTCATGCTCCCATACTACACTCCTCATGGCATGACCTATAGTGGTAGGCCTTTACAGATACATGGCTTACACTCATGCAAACACAAACACACACTCCAAATCAGGGTCTCATTAGCATCACACACTAGAGACTAATTAATGCACCCATCAACACTGCCCTAATTAGCTCTCCCACGTCATTACTGAGCAAACGAATTACCGCTAATTTACACACCCGCAAAACAAACACAGCACCGTCTCTGTTGGGAGAGTCCGTGCGCTCGCCTCGCCTCGCACACCAAATTAAAGCCTCACCGATGTGCTGCAACCCAGACCGGCGTCCCAAGTGACCCCGCCCTCCCTCCGTCGACCATCTGACTGAAGAGGGTTTTGTAAAAAAGATCAAGATAGAGACTAAAAGCAAAAGTTGTGACTGAACACATGACGTGGTTTGTAGACTGTAGAATAAACACATCAGCCTCTGGAGACATGAGGCCTGTCCCACCATCAGGTCCTGGTCTCATGTCTCTCCAGCAGAGGGGGTTAGAGCACAGTGACAAAGACCACCAGTGACCATCATTAGGGTCTGTGGTGTAATGGTGAGTGACAGGTTATTAGGAACTATTACATTACCGATGCACCAGTGACTGAAACCTGAAGGCTTCCAAAAAGTGTGCCAGCCTAATCCTGACTCCTGGCGCTCGCCCTGAATCGCTCAGCACTTCTGAGCACAATGGATTGCATTTCCCGCTTTACATTTGCAGCATGTTGTTGGAAATGAGTTGAAACAGGGTGAGGGCACACATGCCCAGATACAGCAGGGAAATCCTCCAGATACCAGAAAGTAGGCCACGATTGGTTGCACAGTAGACCTGCAGTGCAGCACAAAGCGAAAAATTTTGAACCCTGTCGAGCGGTAAACGAGGGTGTGTGTGTGGCTCTGTGTGGATTATGTGTGCTGTTGATATAATCTTATTGTCAGTTAACCTGAGATACAGCGAGGTGTGTTACTCTCCTGATTGACACATAAAAGCGCCGCTGAAGGTACACCGCATGCTACTTTGCATGGAAGTTTTGGGAAAAACAGATTCTTCAGAAAAACACAGCGTGTAACCTCAATACTCCACCTGAGTTTTACCCTCTTCTTCCCACTCTCAAAAGTGATGTTCAGTTGCTAAGCAATCAAACTAATTGTATCTACTGGCATCATCCGCGAGCCTTAAGAAACTTTCAAAACATTAAAAGGTGCTGGTTTACAACGCTACTGTCAGTGTGTGTGTGTGTGTGTGTGTGTGTGTGAGTGCCTCTCGCCTCCTCACACAGCTCGGAAAGCTTTAAGTAGTAAACCAGAACAAAAAAATATTAGAGCATTTTGTTTTCCCCTCATTCCCTGTGACACACCTTAAGGCTCTTTAAGTTTGTGATGTGTGAATGAATAATAAATGAGGAAGCATGGCAGCTCAGGAGTAAACCAGCAGCTCCTCCGTGCGCACACTGTATCTGCTCTGCTGTCTTTCCAATATTAGAACAGGCCGCCTGCCTCAGACGAACACCAGACAAAGAAAAGTGACAAGACAAGTCTTACCACCAGGCAAAAAGGGAAAGTGAAAGGGAGGCAGAATCAGTGGGGCGCTGGTACTGTTGTGTCTGTGTGTGCGGATGTGTGAGTGTTCAGGAAAAAGGAAAAGACAAAAGATAGCAGAGAGACAGAAACAGACCTCCTGAAACAGTAGGACGGAGGGAACTATAATTATGCAAGTAATTATACATGAAATCACAGACTTGGAGTGATAGAGAGAGAGAGCACTGGAGGGGAAGAGCCTGGCAGAGAGTCTCATCCGTGTAATTACAGTATAGGAACTAAATGAAAGAGAGGGAGAAGTCACACATCATACAGGACTGTCCACCTGAACACACTGTCCGTCCACCTGCTGTGTGTCTCACCACACACATGGACTGTGTGTCTTCTGCAGTGATTAAAGATCCCAAACCCTCCTCAGGCTCATGGCCCATGTAATGAGCATGGGAGGGAGGAGGAGGAGGAGGAGGAGGTGAATATCTTAAACACAGCGCTGCCCTCACATTTGACAATCATGACAACTTCATGACTGCATGTGTCTGACCCGAGCAGATGTCTTTGTCTGTGCTGAGGGCGGCTGCTGGAGGCTGCTGAGGGTCAGAGTGAAGAGGAACACAGTCAGTATGTTACCTGTCACTTCAAACCAGCCTCCTAACATTCACCCTGTTTTTTACTATAAAAAAAAAGACACTAAAAGCTGAAAAGCATCTTGTTCATTGGATGTTGAAAACGACTTGATGGAGATTCAACAAGTCCGGACTCCACAGAGTACACAAACATGATGAAAAGTTGTTTCTTGAAAGTTACAATCTGGTCAGCTTCACATCCAACATCTCATCATGGTCTCGGCCTGCTGAGGATTAACCTCGACTGTTTTACAGATTTTTCCAGTTTTAGTGTGAGGAAAGAAAAATCCTGTACATATTGGTCCTTTTCCTTTAATTGACCGAGTTTCTTTTCTTTTATTTTACAGTCATACATGATTAATAAAATAATAAACTGTCTGCTGTTCAGGGAGAACTGGTGATGGATCCCTTTATCAAATGAAAGCAGCGCTGCTGTCGAACTGAAGCAGTTTTATCCTGGGCACTAGTTCACTTTATTTTAGTGTATCATCCATTTTCTCGGCACTCACCACGGTCTGGATCACGGGGGACACAGTGCTGACCCAGGCGCCCATTTCCTGAGCCACAGCTCCTCCTGCTGCAGCTCCTCCTGGGCTTCCCGAGGCGTTCGCGGGTCAGATGGGATGTATATATAATCCCTCCATTGTGCTCTGGGTCTCCCTTTAGTTAAAAACGCCCAGAAAACCTCCACAGTGAGGCTTAGGACGAGACGAGGTTCAGCGCTGAGGTTTTTCTGGAAATCAATCAAGCCCCTTAGGCCGAGTCCAAACCCTGGAAAGAAGGGGAATAATTCAGGTCGGCTGCATTCATTCATTCATTCATTCATTCATTCATTCATAATCTCATTGTTTCAGCGCTGCCCTCTGGCTCAGGAGGAAGTGTAGACCCACAGCTCTGGCTTGTGGTTCAGCTGTTCATCATGACAGTCTGATAACATCGTCATCACTGCCGACGCTGTAACGACTTTTGATCCAAAGAAGAAGAACCTGGAGAATCCTTCACTGGTGCTGCCACCGAGGGAAACAGGCCGTCAGGATATTGCTGCTGGTTCACTTCTTCTAACATGTTTAGTCCAGGTCTCAAAGATCCAAACTGCTTTAATATTCACATTCAGGGAAGTTTTTCACAGTGACTGGATCACAAACATCTGAAGATTACTGAATCTAAATACTTGACCCACTTTACCACTGTAACAGTTCAACAAATGAAGTTCATCATACACATGTTGCTTCATTGTGAACAGTTTTAAGGAGCATCTTGTTGTCAGGGATCAGAATAATCATTAGTTATAATCACAGGTGTCCAAGTCTTTCACAACACGGACTGAAAGTTTGAAATGGATAAAAACCACAGTTTGGATTTTGTGATCTAATCCACTTTCATTCTCTCTTGAACTGCCCGGTTTCAAGGTTTATTCCCATCCATAGCTGATCATCTTAAAAGTAAAATCAGTTCAGGTTCTTCCAAAGTTACCAACATTTTTGTATAAAATTGTGTCACTGCAGCTCAGCAAGAAAACACTTTGAACAGAAATATTACAAATCTACTGAAACAGTGAGTAACAGATCCCTGCAGGACGGACGATCCCGCCTCATGTTTCCTGCTGTGGCTGCTGAGATCTCATATTAGTGCAGTGCAGGTGGTGGAGATGAACAGGCACCAACAGGCACCGAGGGTTCGCTGCTGTAACCGGCTATTTCTAAAAAGACAAGACAAGGACAAGAGACAGTTGTTGTCCCACTGATGGAGGATTCACCTGTGAGACATTACAAATACACACCTCACTGATAGGATGTGCCACCAACAACCAAACCACTGCCAAACCTAAGATATGTAGAAGCATAGACTGCTTACAGAACGGATGAAGCTAACCTGTTGGTTGATTGATTGATGGACCGGTTGGTTTGTGGACTTGTGAAGCTGGAGTTTGGTGTTTGAATGTGGTCGTGTTGGTTGTTTGGATCCAGAAGTGAGGGGCAGGGTCAGTATTTGTGGATGTGGTAAATGAACTGCACATTTTTACCTTTGCTGAGGTTTCACCACCGATGCAAACAGAGCTACCACGCAGGGTGCTAGCTAACATCGAGAGCAAGTTAGGGCTGAAGGACACTTTGACATGTGGACAGCCGGGGACAGGGACGACCTGCTCCATGATCCAACCCATATGAAGGGAGGAAGGAGGAGGAGGGTCTAACCCTTGAACCCCATGTCACTGCCCAATGTGTATGAGGCTGCAGTTCAGGGCTGGTCAATGAATGAATGAATGAATGAATCAATGAATCAATCAATCAATCAAACTGTATCTATAAAGCTCTTTTCATACCTACAATGTAACACAAAGTGCTTTACATGTTAAAAAACAATCCCTTGTGCCCACCCAGCCACCCGGCTCTCACACCACACACTGACGATCATACACACACACCCCTCCACCTCCCGACACTCACACACACACACACACACACACACACACACACACACACACACACACTAAAATAACAGTGTGTGTGTGTAGAGTAGAAGTCTAAATGAAAAAGGCTAAACTGTAAAATAGGATAAAAAACCAGATGGCTCCACTGGTGAGGACCACAGTACTGGAGAGACACCTCGCTGTGTGTGTGTGTCCAAGACCACTAAGACATTTAAAAACTATTACAAGAACCTTAAAATTGATCCTGAAGTGATTTTAAAACTGGTGTAATGTGGACCCACCTCCTGGTCCTCGTCAGGACCAGAACTGTTTTTGGGAAGACCAGGACGCAGGGTGTTACAATAGTCGATACACCGAATATCTGTTTAATCATGAAATGATTTTCAGATGGACCAGATCACTAGGAAGGAGACTCGACTTTATCCAGTGACATCAGAAGTCACTGAACTTGTGGGAAAAATGTACGGACTGAATATTTCAGGACTGAAAATGACCAACGAGTTTTTTGGAGTGAGCTTCTGGAGGCCGATGGTGATACTGCACTTCATTGCATTGTTTCACTTTTGAGACCAAGTGATGTTTCTGCACACAGTCCTGCTTCAGGTGAACTTTAAAACTGTTTTTCATCATCCCATAATGATAATAATAATATTAACAACAGGAAGCAGCTAAAACCCAAACTGCAGCCCTGACATCAGCAAACTGGACACTGCATAAAAAATGAACCTGACTAGAGGCAGACTTTGGTAACATGTCTGACTGTTCCTGCAGCTTGTCACAGAGCTGTGCACCGTTCAGTCCAAACATGCTGCTCACCAAGTCTTATCTAGTCCATTCTCACTGTAACGAACATGTCTGCTGAATTATACATTTTGTTCAGACTTGATTCATGTGCTAGAAGCGGTTTGGGAACAATGTTGGACTCAGGGTTTAGGAGTGAAACTGGAGATCTGTGGTTGTCATGTAGCTGTGATGGGTTGAGGTAATAAATATATCCAACAGAAGGTCCTCACAAGTAACATGTGTGGGTGTGCACATGCATACGTATGTGTGTAGGTGTTTAATGTGTTGGCACACACAAATGAGTCACATATTGTGTATGTAAATCCATCTGCACAGTGTGAGAAAAATACCAGTCTGCAAAATCATGAAAACATATGCAAACTGCACCGATAAAGACAAAGAGCGGCTGAGACACACACGTAATAGGACAACGGCTGCACAGCACAAAAACTACAGCCTGAAATTACCACATAATTAGCTCCTCAAAGTCTCAATGAAACGATACAAACCATACTCTTCAAATCTCCAGAAGAAAGATGGCTGACGTGACGCTAAGAAAAAGATTGGAGTTGGTTGTCACTTCTCTTTCTCTTCAGTTGGGAAAAAAGCCAAAGGATGCCTTCAGCCCAGTATCGGTTGTCAGCTGTGAGACATGACGGTGGATCTGTAACAGTAACAACTGTCAGTCATGTACGAGGCTTCATGTCTGATCATTGATCTGCATGGTCATGTAACAGACAAGGACTGTGAGGCCATTTCAAATGGCAGCTGCAGCCTCGGGTGCAAACACTGCTCCATCATCATGTCTCTGCACTCCACACACACACACACACACACACACACACACACACACACACACACACAGGGCAAACACATGACAACTCTGCGCAAAGACCTGATTTGTGTATTTGTATCGTGTGTTGTGTTGGAGCAGACAGGACAGGACTGCAGCCCACAGAGGGTCTCAGTGACTGACGGTCAGGGCTTCGTCTGCAGCTGCCAGGTGGTTCAGAGTTAGTAAGATGTTATTGATTTGAAATACAAAATCCTAACATGGAGTGGTCTTTAACATCTCACCTGTGGACTGCAGAGTGTGTAATAACTACTTCCATCTGTCCAGCTGAAGTTTTGTCTCCATCTTCTGGTGATGACAGTGATTACATGAACTCTTTCCATGTGTGCTTACAACGATCTTGTCTTCCCTCAGGTGGACCGAGCTTGTTGACATAAAACATCTCGTACTGTGAAATACCAAGATTGAACTGACCTCAGGGTTGATCAGCGTTGAGTGAAGCTCGTTTACCGAGGGCCTGAATGTAACAGGCTCAATTACATGAACTTGAAAGCACTCAGGGAGCACAAACCTCCACCAGGGTATAACCCAGCTGAACACGGTTGCCCTCTTGTGGTGAGGTAGTAACACTGTCTCGTTTAAACACTTACCCAGTGTAACTGGAAAACCAACAACAACCAATCACAGAGATCTGTTCAGCAGCTTTTCCGTAATGGTGACAACGAACAGACGCAGGGGAAAGTCTAAAAATGTTGTTGCTACAATTTTCTTCAATTGTCTCGTCACAGTTTGTGATTTTCCAGTGTCTATGATTTAATGCATGTTTAATAAAAACAACATTTTTTTAATTGTGTTTGGAAATTTCCCATCAGACGAGGGTCATGTGACTAGTGTCAGGTGTAGTTGAGCTTTTGCCTTCAGGGGTCACTACAGCGAATCATCTGCCTCCATCTAACCCTGTCCTCTGCCTCCTCTTCTCTCACACCAATGACCTTCATGTCCTCTCACTACATCCATAAAGCTCCTCTTTGGTCTTCCTCCTGCTGCTGGTTCAAAACTCAGCTTCCTTTTACCGAGATGTTCACGATCTCTCCTCTGAACAGGTCCAAACCATCTCAGTCTGGCCTCTCTGGCTTTATCTCCAAAACATCTAATGTACTGTCCCTCTGATGTCTTCAGTTCTGATCCTGGTCACTCCCAAAGACAACCTCAACATCTTCATCTCTGCTGCTGTATTGTGCTCAGTGGTACAGTAAACAGTACAACATGGCTGTGTTGTGCACCTTTCTTTCCTTCCTGCTGATGCTCTTTTATCACTTTTCTCCATCCTCTCCAACCTGCCTGCACACCTCTTCACCTCTTCTCCACACTCTCCATTGTTCTGGACTGTTCAGGACTTCAGATCCTCCTTCTTCACCTCTACTCCCCGTAACCTGCAACTTTTCTTGTCAGGTGTATTTAATGTTTGCATTGATGTTTCTGTGCTGAAAGTTTTGTGTGAGTGTGTTGGGATTTCAATGTACGGCCAGTTAAGAATCACTGTCACAATTAACCTGACGTACATATCTGTGTGGGACACCTCAACACAAAGAGTCTCCAGAGCAGCAGCAGCTGCAGGAGTTCAGGTATAAAAGGATTAAATAACATCCAGGCTGAAATTAACACATTTGGAGGACAAACGGTGGTGCTGATGAAGGCGGACTGACCAGCTGATGTACTAAAGAGTAAAAGGATAAAAAAGAGAAGGCCAGGCAAGTGCACAATACAGGACATTCAGTTTTTGTCCAAGAAAACTAAAAGTATTTCAGTTTTTGCACCATGGGAAACTCCATGTTTGATGAGGAATTCATGAGCGTTGTCTCAGCAGCAGATCTAAACCTCACTGAACTTTTTATCACAGGGTTTTTTGCCTCTCTCGTCCCTCGTAACTCGAGGTTTTCCCCTCTTGAAAAGAAGATCCGACCACATGCAGTCCAAGAAGCAGCATGAAAGCATCACTGGGAGGAGGGGAGCTGCTTCGATGGGAGCTAAAGAGGCTGGTCTTCCTCCTTATTAGCTGCTTGATTTTCACATATTGTTGGGGTGCTTGTGTTATTTTGTCAACCCCCTGAATGTGTTCATTTTGTTCTCTCGGCATGTGTTTGATCATAATGTCCTCACCTCTGCTGGCTCCTCATCATTAACTCCCAGGAATCCTGCAACCGTGGAAGTTTGTCTCCTCTGACGACCAGATTGGTCTGTTTCAATACCACCTCACACACACACACACACACACACACACACGACTCCCTAGTGAAGAAGAAACTGGCAGAACTGCCTACTAATCTCTGCACTGTGTTTTTTTCTCACAGGCTCCTCTGCAATGGAAAACCCAGGCTGTTGAATTAGATTTGCTTACTCGTCCTCACCCATCTTCAAAGGACTCAGATAACTGAATATACCTTTTATTCATTTCATGGCACTGTAATTGTTTTTTTTTTTCCTCCCACTGAGCAAATCCTGAGCAGGTCTTTGGGGAATAGACTTGTGTATATGGCTGTGCTTTCATCTGCATTATGTTTAGTAATAGTATTATTATTTTAGGGTATTGTTTTTTTTTTTTTGTTGCACTATTTGTTATATTTTCTGCTGTTACTGTGCTTTTTCTTTTTCTGCTTCCACCACTGATTTTAGGGACAGACTTGTGCTTTAGGTGAGAGGGACTCATCTGCTATCACAGGGTGACGGAGGGAAAAAAAACAACAAAAAAAAAACGCCTCGAGGTCTTTTCATTAAAACAATTACGCTAATTTTACTTTACTTGCTAACGAAAAACTGCAAGCGGAGAAAAAAGTACATATGAGCTAAAGGGTGAAAGAAGCCGAACACAGAGAGATGATTCAAGTATAGTGATGAATGCTTTGTATTTATTTCCTGTCTGTGTGATGATGAAGACAGCTCAACATTAAAGATTTCTCCTTCACATATCTGCTCTTCCCTTTATCATTAATGTTGGAGATTGGTTTATCTGGACAGTTTCATGTGGGGATTGATGTTATTAGTTTCCCTGTGCTTGTATGACCACAGCCTTACAATTAGATCTTTCAGATAAAATCAAAGCCGACTGACGCATCAGAGCTGTGGTGAGATATAAATTATTACAGACCGATCTAAAATAGGGCAGATTAAATTTCACAGTTATGGCACTTCTTTATTTTGATTCCCTTTTTGGCACACAGGAGAAGTCACACAAAGCCTTGCTGGTTGCATTTCTGTGTAAATGTTTTCTTCACATCTCTTGTCTCACTCAGCACTGTCACATTCAAAGCCCCCAGAGTTAAAGAAGCTGCTCTGATATGTACCTCAAAAAATAAAAATAAACAACTTTTAATAGCTCTTGGATGATAAGTCAGATCCAGCTCGCAGTAGTCGTGGGGGTCCAGTCTGTGTCTCCTGGTGAGTAAAGGCAAACTTTTATACTTCTGGAAAATAGCTGCAGAATAACACACGAGATGGAGATGTGTGCAGGTTTACCTCCTGTCTCATCTGGAGGGTACAGCTGGTAAATAAGTCTGTGAATATACTGATACATGGATGATGGTCAGTGCCAATAATCGATCAGTCCTTCACTGGAAGTCTTCAGGGTTTAATTCTGTTTTTACACATCCTAATGGTGGATGGATGGAAGTTACGTTTAATCCCCAGAAATCATCCACAGTGATCAGAGTGACAAGCAGAAAGCACTGGTGCACATCATTATTATTTTAAAGATGAAACTGAGCTCCACACACGACTGACATCCAACATTTTAATTTCCAACACAAGAAGACTCCAGACAACCAGCAGTGAATGAAAAATATTTTCTAACAACATATTTCAATTCATTTCTTCTGTGAATCAATGAAAGACATTTGCTTGAAATGTGTATTTAGATGCCTGATATTGTGTAGGTCTGATATTGTTGAAGCCTGGACTCCACAGACGTCTGGAGGCGTCTGCCACCAAGACGTTAGCAGGAAGTTGTGAGGTGGGCCCTCGAGAGCCCGGGTCGGACTTGTTTTTCTAGCACATCCCACAAATGCCTGAATTTACACCTTGAACTCTTTGTCGTGTTCATCAGACCGATCCTGCACCATGTTTGCAGAGTGGCAGGGATCATCATCCGGCTGAAAGAGGATGCTGTCACCATACAACACTGCGGATGGGAAGGACTGTACCTGGTGTTTAGGAAGCTGCTACATGTCAAAGTAACGTCCACATCACTCCCAGGACCCATGTTTCCCAGCAGAGCGGCGTGCACAGCATCACACTGACTCACTTTCTTCCCACGGTGCTGCCTCCTGCCCAGGTACCTGACACACCTTGATGATGGTGGAGTCCACCTTCTTCCAGTGGTTCACTTCCACCAAGCCAGCACAAGCTGCATGAAGGTTTTCAGCTGGTTGTGCTGCAGCAGCTCTTCTAGGAGATTCACTCACTTTTCCTGAGCATCAGTGAGTCTTGAACATCCATGAACCTGTCGCTGGTTCACCAGTTGTCCTCCCTTGGACCCTTTTTGTGTGACCACTGCAGACGGGGAACCCAGTGTGGTTTTTGTGGAAGTCACTCACATCCTTATGTTTTCCCGTTTTTTTCCTGCTTCGAATATCTTTAACAGCTGACTGTTTTCTTACTGCCTGATCCATCCCACCCACTGACAGGAGCCATTGTGACGAGATAATCAGTGTTATTTAATTCACCTGTCAGTGGTTTTAATGCTGCGGTGTCTCTCTATTTAATCGTTTCAGCCTTTTTGTGTTGTATGACATACACTGGGGTTTATAAAGTTACACTCTTGTGTGGCCGCTGTTTTAAATGTTCTGTCTCACTTGTTAAAATTAATGTTGGAATGAAAACTTCTGTTGTGCAAAGGGGGAAAATTTATAGTCCGGATGCTCTTTTCAGTGCTACTTTGATTTAGGCTCTAAGCTCCTGACTGCAGCTTTAAAATCACACCAGACTTTAAATGTTGTGGTCCACGCCTGGCTGGATGTTTGTGGGGTCTATCACAGAGGGTGCAGCAGCGCCAGGTCCAGTCAGGAGTGGGGCTGCTGTGACTGGACTCCAGTCAACTCAGTCTTACTCCAGTTCACATCATCAGGCTGCATCCCGGGGGAGGAGCCGGAGGTTTGACAGACAGGCGTGTGGCTGAAACACTCGAGAGGACAAGCTCAAGGTAAGTAGTGGAGGAGGAGAGGAGGCTTAGGCAATAGGCACTCACCCGTAATCATGTTAGGTTCTTGCAGAGAGTGCACAAGGACAGGACAACGGACACACACAGACACACACACATGCATATGTTGAAGACAATCGGCTCACGCGGACATACGGCCAAAACCCATCAAAGCTCAAATCCATGCTGGAAGTGCACTCAGACAGGTGCAGAGTGGCTCTATCAAAAGTTGTACACACACACACACACACACATTTAAATATACAGTAATATAAATATGAGTGCAAGTATACTGGAGAGGAGAAAAGGGAGACAGTAAAGACAGCATGAGGGAGAGGAGAGGCAGAGTGAGGGGACGAGTGCAGCAGTTTTGAAAGTGTTTGGCTCCGTTCAAATAGTTGCCATGGTTTCGAGATGTTTCCATGGAAATGCTAGCTGCCAATAAAATGAATTTGAGGAGGATCTTTGCAGCAGGTTGGCAGGAAGGTGAGAGTGATGTGGGAGAAGGGGACGACAGGAGCGG
>OOFC01022921.1:0-11091 GCA_900323345.1 Pseudochromis fuscus
TATTAATAGAAAACAAACCAACGTTCTGACAACTCCGTTCACTCCAAAACAAGCTAGTACATTCACAATACAGTACCGTACGTACCGGTAGCTCTTACCGGTATTTGCGCCGCCTTCGTTGAAAACAATGTATTTCCAACTCCATTTGTCACAGTTCAAAGCTACATGAACAGCTGTTTTATTTTTTTCTCCGAGGTAACGTCAGTGACGTAGTTTTATCTTTTACCAACAGCAAGGTACAACAGGTAGTGCAACTTTTTATCACCTAGTTAGTGCATCACAAACGTGGAGGGAACTTTTCCCTGATTCAGTAAACACGTAAAAGAAACAGTCTGATACCGCTACGGTAAATCAAACGTTAGTGCAATCACAATATACACCCCCTGACTACGGTAGCCATAATTAACCAATATTGATCCATGTATAAGGTGCATCAGATTATAAGGTGCACTGTTTTTGAGAAAATTAAAGGCTTTTAGGTGGAGCTTATAGTGCGGAAAATACGGTAATTTACCTTTTATATGCAGATCATTTTAACAGGAGGTATGTATTTGATAATCTTACTAACTGACATATCATGACATATTTCCCACAAAAACAAGGACAAAATGTTTGGAGTGATTTGATTGGACACAACGAAACAAGATAACTTGGGTACTTAGATAACATTAGTACTACATACTAACTATCAATACTGTTCCAACTAACTACTGATTACTACTACAGCTGCTGCTACTCTGTGTTTTCTGGTGGTAATTTGAACTGTGCTGCTGACAGCAGGTTGATTTGCAAGTGGGGGACTGATGCTGTTGGTTGAATTTTGATTCATTTAATTATTTTTTGGATGTAAGAGTGATTGAACCCTGATAGAAAAATAAATGCAAACATAATTATTTTTATTTTATTATTCTTTTTTAAGCTAACATTGTTAAGGAAGTGAACACAACCAGTGATGTGATGTGGGATTTGAAAGACATTTTTCAGATAAGGTCAACTTTAAATGTGTTTAAAACACTTAGTATTAAATTGATTTAAAAGTGTAATAAATACAAACGACCTCACATGACACCATTTGTACAGCTGATTAGAAAATAACAGTTAACCTTCAGGGCTGTTGAATTATTTAGACAACAGTGATATCAGAAATACTATCAACATTTCTAGGTGTGGAAATAAAACTGTACAATATTAATACCTGTTAATAGTGAAATAAGGTTGTAGAGTGTTTTGGTGCCTATTAGCTGCATTCAGAGCATTATTTGAAGCCTACAGTGATTCTTTGTGGTTATCTCCTGATTAGCTCTTTGTTGGCATTATTTCTGATAAGCTGCTGAGAGCTCTGTTAACAGCCACATCAAACTTGTGTTTGCATGTCCTGATAACGCTAATGGTCCTCGGTATAATTGATTTACGATACTGTTCATTGATTGATCGGTGCTTCAGTCATGCCGCTGTGTGTTTAATTCTAATGAAGACGTGCCAAAGCCATTTTTGTTTATCCGACTTGTCACTTTAAATGTATGTGTTAGATCACCTACACCGACTTTGAAGTCACTTTACTTGCATTAAAAAAGATTTCTGCTGCAAGTACAGTAGCACAGAAAGTGCAGAAATTTTAAAGGCAGACATTTAAATTAGCCTAAAATAAGCTCTGAGGTGTCTGTGCTTAGCAAAGCATGCACTGTTGTTGAATACCAAAATTTGATATATTTTTGAAACAGATGGCAAGGTGCTCATATGGGAACCTGAGCTCTTCTTCACTGAATATGAAAATGTTGAACAGGTGGTCCAAGAAGCTTCATTCCCTTCTGCAGCTTTCATTAACTCGCTTTTATTCTTCTAGTAATAATACGCTGATTCGTGCCCTTGGAGATACAGGGCAGACAAAAGAGCTGCTGCTTTTTTGTGGGTAAAAAATGGAAAAAACTGTGGCCTTGTTTTGCATTACTAGACACCAGCATCACAAAAAAAAAATCAGACACGCATACTGGAACATGGCGAGCGTATACTTTTAGACTTTTTCTGATAGAAATCCAAAACCTGTTTGTTATAGCTCTGCTTTCTTTTGTGCTTCTCCTTTTCAGTGACTATATGATTTGTCCAGATTCTGTATCTCTGAGTTTTGTTAACCCTAAAAGCTCTATTACTGTGATAGTGAGGAATTATTCTCTTTTCTTTTCTGTAAAAATCCAAAACAAACATATTTTTCTGGTCGTACATTTTCCAGTGAGCTGTTGGTACAAACAAATCATGTTAAATGTTTGACAATAACAATTAAAATCTCTTAGTTTCACTTGTACTGTGAGGCACACACAGAACTAATGGCTGTTTTTCAATTCAAAGTACGCAAACTTGTACTCGTGTACTTGGTGAGAATGTACCTGCAACTCGGATTCTGAAGTATGGACTTTCATTATGGGTTATTTGGCTTCCCCAAGTCCACACAAGTCTGGTCTGATGCAGGCTCGATAATGAAGGAGCGAGAACACATCTGGGTATTTCATGGGTTCTCGGCCAGATGTGTACTTTGAATTGGAACAGTACTAGGTCTCCGACTGATGACGTTTCACGAGTACGTGAGAACTTAAGTACGGACAAGTACGCATATTGAAAAACGGCCAATGTGTATGTTGGATGACTCAGACTCCATTGGGGCTGAACAAATAACCAAGGGTGCCAAACATACGGTCTGCGGGCCAAATCCGGCCCACCAGAGGGTCCGGGCCGACCCACAGGGTGAGTTGGCAGAGTGTAGTATTTACTGGGGTCAACACCTTTCAGTAGATGAGCTCTCGATCGACCACAATCTCATTGGATGAATAATCACATGCGTCACTTTGACACATCACACACATTAAAGTAGTGCTTTTATTTTGAAATTAACTGAAAGTTAATAAGTTAATAATCTACATCAGTCATGTTTTTTAAAGATATTTTTCATTGTTCAACAGAAAAAATAAAAAGTTTGAGAACCACTGAGCAACATAACGTAGTCACTGGGAGCTGCTCATAGCATGAATTAAAATGATATTGGATGATTTTTTTTAGTTAAATATCAGTAAACATTCTGTCATGTGGTAATAAAAGGCTAATTTTAAGTGATTAGATTTTTAACTAAAAATAATATATTAGTGTGTTTAATAATTTCGTCCCTCTGTGGGTGAAGCACTGACCTCTATATGGACCCATTTTAACGTCCAGGTTTAATATTTTTGTGCCTTCAGCCACAACAGCAACACACAGGTAAGATGTAATCAGTGACTTTAAATGCATATTGCTGTTTATTTCACACAGCACTGCTAAGATGAATTTTTTTATTGAGAAATCATTTCAACGTCGGTTAGCAGCTAGTGTTCTTTAACTTTTTGTTAATGTATTCTTCAAAAGAGCCCATGGCAGTGTTATTTCCACACATATTGTGTTATAGAAAATGAATATGGAAACGATGGGCTTGCATTTGCAGAGAAAATATGTGTCAGGGTCGTCGTCATTGTTCTTTGTCTTTTTACATAATAAAAGCTGAGTGATCTTTTCAAGGTTTGTACTAATTGCCGTACAGTATATTTTTAAAAATCATGTTAATGTTTTGTTCATTTACATTTGCAATGGTCATAATTGTGTAGAGTGTCAGTGTTTCTGCTGCTGTAGATTCATCCAAACAAAGCAGACAACAGCACAGAGGTTCATTATGAAGAAGTGAGGAGAGTATTTTCACAGAAAGAAAAACATCTGACCTGACCTTTCTGTCCTCCTTTTCAAAAGTTTAAAAAACCACAACACCACAACCTGCTGGACATTTCAAGGCTCACTGAGAGGGATCTGACACACAACCAGGCGTTAAGTTAAAACAGTGAAATGAAACCCTTCACACAGAATTCAGTTTTGTTTCTCATTCAACATTGAAGCCTCACAGTAGCAGCAGAAATGGGCTGCTGGAGACCACCTCACATGACTGGGCCACAGCGATGGTGTAAACTTAACTTGCCAGGGATGGTTCTTGGTTTCTCAGACTGTTTGTTTGGATTCCTGGCTCACAGTTCGCCTGTTTGGGCCAGATTCTTGAAGCACACATCAAATCGACGGATGACTAGCGAGGCTGGCTGCCAGCTGAATTTCAAGAACAGTTTAGCTTCACAGCAGAATTTAAAATGCTTAACTCTTTGTGGGGCTCGGCTGGAGCTGGAGCTAAACAGGTTTCCTTGACTCATTTCTGAGCGTAGGGACGTTATGTAAATGGACAAATCCTTCAGTTTTTGCAGGGCTGCATACTGTGGCCTCCTCCTGTAGGAAATCCTGTGGTCTCCTCTCTCATTCAATAGCCATACATTTCAGTACAGCCTAATACCATCCTACCGTGTGTGAGGTAATTACAGCATCTGAATGAAAGCATCTTTTAGAAAAATCAGATGCATACAGCTCTGTACGTTTTCTTTAGAGCTTTTCCAACCTGTTAATCTCAGCACAGCACTATGTATGGTGTTTACTTCAGCTTTCACCACTGAAAGAAAAATCCATGTAGAATCTCATCCAAATATTTGTTTGCTTAGTGTCTAAAATGTTCTCTGTGCTGCTCACATCAATGGTGGGTAATCTTCAACTTTTACAGCTTTTTATTCACTATCTCACACTTTTAATGCACTTTATTTTCTTGCCATCGAGTACTTTTGCATTGGGTTTTGTGGACCCCAGTGTAGTGTAAAACTAAAGACTGTGTATAAAGATGACTGACACGGCAGCTCCAAGCCTAAATGGATGCTGCCATCTTGGAAAGGTGACCTCATTTGAGAAGTAGTGACCGGTAGAGGGACGATGATAAAAACTTGTACAGCAAGTCCACACCCCATCTAAGGCAGTCAAGACTGTGGTGGCTGGATTACATGGACTTCAAGGGTCCCAGGCTCAAATTCTGGCCCAGATAGAAGCAGGACCTCAACACCAAAACTCCACCCCCTGGTCACTATACTGTCCACACCGTACTTACATTGATGTCCACAATGCAAGATGAAAGCGTCTGTATCTGTGATATTTATTTTGGCACAGTGGGAGGATCAGCCATCTATTTTATTAACTGACAATGGTCAAAAGCATAAACTACCGTATTTTATGGACTATTTAGCGCACCTGTCTATAAGCTGCTATTGAATTCATTCAAACAGTTTCATATGGTCCACTCTGACCGGGTCTGAGGTGACGAGGCTAAACGTATCAGCGGCACGGAGCTTGCTAGCTTGTAAAAAGCTAACGAGCTTCGTGCCGCTGATACGTGAGCCACACCGGTGTTTAAGCCGCAGGGTTCAAAGCGTCGAAAAAAGTAGCGGCTTATAGTCCGGAAAATACGGTAATACGGTAAATACGGTACCACCAATGACCAGTAGATGCTTTCCCCAAAAAACTCTGTCTCCAACTGATTTCTATTCAAAAATCATTTTCAATCCTGAAACACTCAGTCAATACATTTTTTTTCCACATCATCCTGACGTCATTTTCTAAAGTTCTTATTTGTTTGTTCAGTTGTTCTCATCTGGGGTGTGGTTGGTTTGATTGACAGGTCTCCTCAGGTTCAAGGATCAGATCCATCTCCTCACTCCACCCTTCATTTCCAAATATGGTCATATCTGGCTCCAAAAACATAACATGTGCCATTCAAATTCTAAGCCCCTGGTCCACAAACCAACAGGTGACGTCACTGTGACTACGTCCTTTCTATTTACAGCTTTTGGTCTGAAGTATGAAAATGTAGCATAGTGGAAAAGATTATGTTACATATGTTTAAAAGCCACAGCAGAGCTCTGTGCAGAACGATGTGGAGGCAGGAAACTAACGAAGCAACATATGGCTGATTCCATTACCCTACATTTGAACAATTATCTGAAAACCAGAGCTCAAATCAACTCTTCTCTAACAGTCTGACCCAAACAGCACTGAGATCTGCTGGTCATCTTGATGCTTTAACTGTTATTCCACCTCATCAGACTATGTTAGTATTTATGTTTGATTACATTTCTGTAGCAAAATGATGTCATAACAGAACTTGTCAGATTGTGGCTGTTTAAAGTGATTGTTGATAAATCTAAAATGTCACACACTGTCAAGTTTTTGTGATCTCTTGTTAAGAAGGCAGATTTTGTTGAAGTTACTACATTTTGCTACATTTCACAAACCATTTCAAAATAAAAGGCTACTATAATGTGTTTAAGTGAACAGAACCTCTTTGCTTGTTAATTAGGCTTTTATTGTGAAATATTAAAAGGCGCACTGGTTAAGTTTAGTCACCTTTGTTTTTTATCAGCCTGTATTTTGGGTCCTGCCTTTATTTGTTCTTATCAACCAGTCCTTATTACAAACCCAGCTTTTAATGGACTACCAGTTTTTATTTGAAGGAGTTACTTTACATACTTTATATGTAATGGATTCAAATGTTTCATTTCAGTAACATTGTCCAATTTTGAGACAGAGATCTGAATTAAATGTAGTATTTACGATGACTGACGGCTTTATTTTTGTTTTTCTGCATATTTAAACACGGCATGGTGCGATGACAGCCCAGGTGTGATCTGATTGGATGGTCCACAACAAATAATATACAAAAACAATGCAGCTGATTGTTGTTCTGGTTACTTACATGGCACCTTCATAAGCACGGCCTAACAGAGAACCACAATAGCTCTGTTGTGGCATCTGTTATCGTGGGACCATGTGCCTCATTAACATCGAATTTGCCAGATTTGGATGAATGAGGCTGAGACTACAGTCATGTCATGAGGGTAATCTTTCTGACTTGTTTTCCCTTTTCTTCTCCTGCCTGTTCACTCTCCTCTCTTTCTTTATTCCCCCTCTTCTGTCCACCAAAAAAATGCCCATCATTATGGAGATCCTGTCCAGTGTATTTTCAGTAGATAAGAGTCAGTGAGTTATGATGGCTGAGGTGGACATGCCCAAATGCTCAGCGAGATTACACAGCATCTGAAATAAATAATTTGATATCTATCCTAAAGATGTTATCATGAGCAGATGCACCAAGAGGGGAGTACTCTGTCAAAAAGAGACTTCTTTGTATTTTACTATTTATGTATACGAGACTAGAACAGACTTGATTTAATTTTCATGGTTAAAGTTGGTCCTGAATCAGGTGTTTTGTGGTAAATACTACGACTAAGAAACTGAGAGACCATCGTACCTGAAGTCTTTTATCTAATGTTGATTTTTCATTTATACACATAACCCCCCTGAATGAAAGCCAGGTCACAATTTGTACTTTTTCTCAAATTAAACCTGGCATTCAATTAAAAGCTAGATCCCAAATACAGGCCTGTTAGAGCCCGACATGGAACAACATCCTGAATTGTTACAAAAAAAAATGTAATAAAACTCAAAATGTAACAAAAGTGCTGACCCTGAAATGTAAAAAAAAAAAAAAAAAAGTAATAAAACCCAAAATGTAAGAACTTGCTACATTTTGGGCAAAGTTTTTGAGCTCAGGATCTTGTTACATTATCGACCAGTTGTTATAGTTTGGGTTTTGTTTCATTTTTTTTATTACATTTCGGGCTCAGCACTTTTGTTATCATTGACCACTTATTACTTTTCAGGTTTTATTACCTTTTTTTTTATAACAATTTGGGCCATTGTTACATTTCAGGTTGTTGTTATATATCAGGCTCGAACAAGGCCATGGGAAAAAAAACAGGTGAATAGATTAAACATAGTGTGCTTGCAAATATTTCACAATAAAAGCCTGGTTAAGAAGTGAATATTTCTGTCGACTTAAACAGAACAATAGTAGTAATCTTTTATTAGATATTAGTAGATTTATGTTTATTTGAAGTCCACCTGAGAGGACATGTCCAGAGTATCTGAACTGTGTTTTGATATTTCTGACAAAAACAGGATATTCTGGCTGTTTGGAATGGAGCAATTTGATTGGACCACAGTGGGACTGCCTAGCTAGCTAGCCAGCTAACGTTACCAGATAATGTTAGTGCTACGTATTAACTAATGACACTGTTCTAACAAACTACCGATTACTACAACAGCTGCTATTACTCTGTGTTTTCTGGTGCTAATCTGAACTGTGCTGCCAACAGCAGATTGATTGACAGGTGGATGGAGAGATATGATTGGTTGAAATTGCTTGGAGCAAGATGATACCTGGAAGTAAATGTGATTGAGCATCAATATAAATATAAAAACAAATGTATATTTTGTAATTTTTTTGGCTGGCATCATCCAGGAAGTGAACAACACGACCAGCGACGTGTTCGAAAAAGAATAAAAATACATTTTAATTTCTTTCTTTCGTGGCCTTGGTGATCAGTACTTTGATTTAGAGAGTGTTTAAATCCACTGTGTAATTTGGACTGTAGTTTTAGTTGGATCAGTGTTGAATGTTTTCCCACACAGGTTCATCAGTTGGTTAACTGTACGCCTGACAGAGGGAAGCTCTAACTAGCAGAGTGCATATTCACAAAGCAGAGCATGAATCCATTTCACCGAATCAATGCCGCTCTGTCGGCTGGGAGGGGCCACGCGCCTTAACAATGCAGTGGAAAATAATGGTGTATCGAACTGGCGTATGATAGAGCAATTGTAGCCTTTGTTCAGCGCTCGGCAGATATGTTTGATGTTTGCCGTCGTGCTGCATGTTTACACGCCGAGGATGAATGACTATTCTTAAACAATTACTGCAGCTTTCCTTGAGAAACTGGAGCACAGAGTGATGCATGCTGCTGAGCCGCGATCACCTTCTACAAGGAAAGTGAAGAGGCGAAAACAAGTAAATAAGACACGCTTAAGATGGAGAGATTAGATTAAAACAAGCCCAGAGTGATTAAGAGGGCTGACATAGATACCCCTGGCTGGATTTTTAGACGGACCCAGTGAGCGGGTTTGGATTAGTTCTAAGCAGCGGGAACAAATAAACAGCCATAGCCATCAGTCAATTACGGATCAAGCCTCCAAAAAACAACTAGTTTAACTTTGCTTTTCAATTAATCTTCTTTGGGTGTCACCGAGGGTCACAGCGCTGCAGAGTGAGCAGTGGAGGAGCGAAAGATTAAGTAAGAGTCCAAACAACTGGGCCTCAAAGCTTTTAAATCAGGCCCGCTCATGCTGCACAGATGCTTCTGGCCGAGCAGGATTTCAGCACTTTGTTTTTCTTCAGGAGTTAAGACAAACATCTGATTTCTTTTAACGGATGAATCACAGGAGTCCGAAAGTGTCCAATTTTTTTTTAGATTTACACAATCGCCTACATTTCACCGCTCCACTAAAGTCTTTCAAGAATAGAAACACGTAAAAAACACACACATCTGTGCTGTAATATGTTTGTCAAAGCAATCTGTAAGAAATCCCTGAGCTCAACTTCTCATCTGCTGTGGACAGAAAAATATCTGATGCTCTCTGATGTGGATCTGAAAAAAGTAAAACACACTGTTTACAGGGTGATGGAAACAAACCGTTCTGACCTGAGACTAGAGGCGTCAAACCTGAAAATACAGGGTGACCCAAAAAAACTGGAATTTTTGAATTTTTGCAAAAGTGGCACCACTGCGAAACAAAAAAATTCAATCATTGTTTCTTAAATGGCATCTTTTAATGTCTCAATTAGTATGAATAAAATATTTTTCTTCAATCACTCTTTGTTTTATTGGACTGTTAAAAGATTCACGTTTTTTTGTGTCACCCTGTATTATTGATTTAATCATTTTTTTCTAGTTGTTTTATACATAATATACCTTTAAAGTGGCCAAACGTGTTATCCAGGAGGTCTAGTAGAGCTTCCATGGACCTAAACCATCCATAACCAGGCTTTTATTGTGAAACTTCTGCATGCATGGTTTCTCTTCATGTATTGTGACTGTGGACAGGCTGCTGTAAAACTACTTATGTGCTTCATTAATCAGCTGTTTCTATCAAAGAGTTAAAATTAACCATTTGTCTGTTACACAATGTTACAAAGTTATGGTCCAGTTGTTGTTAGAGATCTGACTTTTACTTCAGTACCAGCTTTCATTTGATGATGAACAATATAGTGTTTAAATTGTATAATATTACACAGAATAACCAGTAATTCTGCATAAACATGTAGTCGGTTGAATGCATGATCAGATAAGAAAACATTGGTGAAAGTCAGATCTGCCACATCTTTGTAAGAATTAAATAAACCAGCTTTAAGGACAGATTTCTTTTTAATGATGGTTGGTGAATGAGGCCCGATGGTATTTAAGATAAAATGATGTAAGGAAAATATCAAACTGTCAACTCTTAAAACTAATGTATATAAAAAAATGTGGAAACTGCTGTTTGCTGTTTTTTTTTTTTTTTTACAAAGTATGATGAAAATATGAAATTTTAAAACAGTACATTGTGTTTTCTTGGTCTACTTGAATGCTGAAGTGGCCTTGTTTGACCTGACGATACCAAAAGTGGCCCCAAGCATATTTGAGTTTGAGACCGCTGCCGCAGACGTTTCAAATCCGAGGTTTTTACTGTGCTCTTGTATTAATTAATATTCAATTGAGTGTCTTTTCATGAGAATATCAACTATCTAAAAAACAAATAAATAAAAATATAGATTTGATCATAATAAAACACATAGACGGGGCGACCAGTACATTTTTTGCCCTAACTGGTGTCTGCAGGTTCAGCTTTGAGTCTCCATCCCAGACCAACCAGGCAGAATTGGTAATTATTTTTAAAATGTCTGCCTGAAAAATGCCCCCAAATTCAGTCTGTGAGGCCAAAATGGTACCGTACATTTGAGAATATCACTGTTTAATGTCCGCCTAAAATGTAGATCATCAACTCAACCACAGGCTCTTTGTTGCCGATAGTTTGTGTAACACTCTCCCACAGTGGCTGAGAAACTTACAGCGAGCTTAGCAACTGGTATTGTGTGCCTTAAAGAGAGTATGAGGAAACTCTGGCTCAGTGTGACATGATGAAGTTATGGGCCTAAAGCTCCTCATTGTTATGTATCTGTGGTCCTGCAGTCCAGCACTGCAGAATATAGAGAGGGTGAAGGAAAAACTACGCTGTGGCTGCCAACCCACTGGGCCCATCTCTCTCTTTTTTTTTTTTTTTTTTTTTTTT
>OOFC01022921.1:17941-30004 GCA_900323345.1 Pseudochromis fuscus
TTTCCCTGATTCAGTAAACACGTAAAAGAAACAGTCTGATACCGCTACGGTAAATCAAACGGTAGTGCAATCACAATATACCCCCCCTGACTACGGCAGCCATAATTAACCAATATTGATCCATATATAAGGCGCACTGTCGGTTTTTGAGAAAATTGAAGGCTTTTAGGTGGAGCTTATATTGCGGAAAATACGGTACTTTGAATTTGGCTCAGAATGCAGTCATTCATAAAATCAAAACATTTTGGATGAATTACTACAGATTTAGGTTCAGACATTCATGGTCCCCAGAGGTTTCATATATTTTTATTTAGATGTTGCCTCTTTTAGTTCATTGATTTATTTCAGCAAATATTGGATGAACAGCTACGAATTTTAGTTTCAGAAATTCACAATCCACAGAGGATGAATCTTCTTCGTCACTGATTTTTTTAATTTTTTGATCCTCATTTGATTATTTTAAACAAGTGGTTTAACGTTTGACTACTTTACTCTTCATCAGCCTCAGTCTTACTCTTGTTTTGCTGTAATTAGCAAGTATTTCAATGCTAACAGTCTTGTGTACTAATGTGTCGTTGCATGGCTACTCCTCTTATTAAAAATGTTATTGTTGCTTTTTTGTTATTATGGTTTGATAAATAAATCTGCCACATGTCACTTTATACAACCTACTCCTAGTCCCTTCAGTTGTGTGTTTGTATTCAGTAGATAGTGGGACAGTACTTACAAAGAATAAATGGGTCACAATATATTAAACAAATAAAACAAATTTTAATTTAATTGCTGTAGCTCTAGTTACACGTCTCGCTCTCAGGTTTGAAGTATCTACAGGATGAGATGCCTCACACAATGAGATATACTGCAGATTTCTGATTGTTCAGTTGAATGTCTTACCTCATTTATTCTTATTGATGGTTCATTTCTTAAATAATTTAGTTTAATTTACGGTATTGTGAAGCAGCGTTAAGTCTGTTTGAGGTGTAGCTCATGATCGATCCGTATGTAAATGCCTCTGTAGCCGAGCGTCACCCATTACAGTCAACTGAAGGAGCATCGTCTTCTGTCATTTGCTATTGATTTGCTGAAAATGTGAAAATACACAGATGCTTTCTTTGTTTATTGTTGATGCAAATATGATTTTTTTAAGTCTGCCTTCTACCGCAGAGGTACGCCAGAGATGGTTAAGGTTGTGTTGTGATATATTTACAGCTGTCAGTCAGTAACCTCCTGAGACTCAGATAAGATAAACTCCAGAGACGTCGCATCTTACCACTTGCAGTATCAAGGAGCACATACTCCAGTCATGCAAGCCATCCAATTCTATTTGATACATCCCAAGCCAATACAAGCTGTCAGTCAGCATTAAAGTCAGATTCACATATTTACAGAAAAGTTGTGCTGCTGTCATTAGGGAGCAAAGGCCAACAACTCAAGTAAACTACTCAACAGCTGTTCAAAAAAAAAAAACTCATGCAAATCTTGTGAGGAAGTTTTAAGGTGATACTTTAACAAACATGGCTGTTATCCAGTGGAAGAAGTGGTTTTATGCCCAAGTGATACCAGAATATAATCCCTGTTTTTACTGTAATTGCGAAACTTTTCACCGAGTCCGTGACCTTTCAAACTTCCTGTGTGTGATTCTTATGACATGTTTGGTTTGTTAGCACAGATTTCAAAGATAAAATGACACAAAAACACTTTTAGAAAAATAGCAATTTGAGCACAACTCATTTAAAGACAACTCCTCAGAAACATCCTTGTGGTTGTGTTGTTGTTTTGTGGTTGTTTCCTGTCTCTTTGTGGTTGTTATGTAACAGTGTGATCGTTTTGTTATCATCTCTTTGTCGTCATTTTGTGTCTCTTTTTGGCTGTTTTATAGGTCACTTTGTGTCTCTTGAGTTTTTCTGTCTTTTTGTGGTTACTTTGTATCTTTTTGTGTCTTTGTTGTTGTCTTTTCTTTGTTTGTGATCATTTTCTTGGAAACGCTCCATCTCTCTGTTGTTGTTTTGTTGTCATTTTGCATCTCTTTGAAGTCCTTTTCATGTTTCTCTGATCACTTCTCTGTGTCTTTGTGGTTAATTTGCTTTGTTGTGTGGCCTTTCTGTTCCTCTTGTGCATCTTTTTGTGATCATTTTGTTGATCCATGTTGTTATTTTGTTGTCTTTGTGATTGTTTTGCAGGGTCTTGATGTTATTTCTTTGTGTCTTTGTCGTCTTTTTTTATCTCTCACTGGTTGTTTTATATTTTTTATCGTAATAATTTTGTGTGTCTTTATGGTCGTTTTGTGTTTCTTTGTTGTTTTGTTAATCACTATGATTCTCTTTTTTGCATTTTCTTTGTATCTCTGCTGTCATTTTGTGTTTCTTGGTGATCATTTTGCATATTTCTGACGTCTCTTGATGCCTCCTGACTTCTTGGGCCCTGAGGATCTGTACCTATTAACCTCAAGCTCAAGTTCAAGTTAAGTTTATTTGTCATAAACCAATAAATACAGGGTTAGAAATGGGAAGAGAAGTCAGCTCAGCAGAGGGAGAACGAAATAAAAAATAAAAATTAACAAAAGAAAACTACAAATAAATACTAACAAGTCTTAAAAAGAGAAAATAAAACTAAGATTGAATAAAAAAAATCTACATATTTACTTACATATATTAAGTCTCTTCAGTTATCCCTCTATACATACACATCCATTTTAAAAAGAGACACTCTCCATCACAATGTCACATCAGAGGTGTGTGATAGTTTGAAATAATAAAAGACTGAGAACATGCTTCAGTTAATGGCAGAGTAACGGAGCTGCTGTCGATATCTACGTCGGCTGAGATGTACAGTAGAGCTGCAGCGTGGAGCTACCTTTTTATTTCTCACCCGTTTCCTTTTTTCCCCGTTGGTTGCTCCGGGTGGTGGTGCGGGGTGTTGGGTGGGGGGTGGGGTTGGTAGTCTTTGTAGTAGTCACAGCTCCAAATCTCATTTGTAATGGTTATCAACTGGTTGGGCTCTTCACAATAGCTAATGGGGAAAACAAATCGGTATTTGCCATGTTTATCATTTGATTAACCTTCATATTATCCCTCTGTGTAATTAGCCTAATTATGAGAGGCTTTACACTGACGGTCTGATAGCTCCTGTTACAAACAGGTCTGACATTTTCAGGCCTTAAACAAGTGCAGTGAAAAAAAAAACCTGACTCTGAACCAGGTGGAGTGGAGCTGAAATACATGTAAAAATGATAAAAGTATAATTTGCAATTGAAACATCTTGCAGCCTGTGACAGTTTTATGAGAAATAATTAAACCCCCTGATAATGAATGAATCAAATGTCCTGGTGTAGATAGGCTTTGTTGGTAGACATGAAACAAAGAGCACATTGCTGATTTTGAAGCTGACAGGTAACCGTTAATGTCCGTTGCTTCAACCCACCCAACAAGTTTGTTCTCGCCTCTGTGGAGCAGTCGCTGCCCGATCGCCTCTGTTACACCACAGCCAGCCTCCTCCTGTTGTCTCAGTGTGGACTAGATGAGTTGTGATTGAGACCCTCTTCTTCACCGAGCTCTGAGCACAGCGGCTTTGACACAACAAAAAGGTGATTTTGCCTGCTAGCTTTCTGGCTCCTCACCGTCACGGCCGGTTTGTGTCAAGCGGCCGGCGCGAGTGCGAGGATTGACTTACAGCAGGTGACTCGGAGACAGGAGTGTTGAAACAGGACGGATTGTTGTTACTGCTACAGGTGAAGTTGCTTCACCGCAACATACCGAGACGTCAGGAGACCTTTTCTTTCACACGGTTAATTCACACTCTTCTTCCTTTTTTTTTCTTCTTCTGTGAAAACACCAGTTCAGCTTTGTTGTGACAACTCCTGACGCCAAACCTGGACCTGCTCAGAAATTATACCATCCCTACACAGGACCAAACACTGTTGGACCACATCAGACATTTTCAGAAATCCACTGTTGACATGAATATAAACTGTAAATATAAGACTGAAGAAATTAAAAGGAAAATTGTCTTTCATTAAATACTCATTTCTTTATGTGGTGAGTGGCATTCAAGTAAGAATAGTTTATTCTGAAATCTAAATAAAACTTTATAAACTCATTAATAGACCCACTTTTTTTACTGAGCAGAAAGAAGTTTTAGTGAGTTGTTCAACAGGAACCTTTTTTTTTTTTTTAATGTTTTTTTGTCAAAAAGTTTTGAATTTTTCTTTAACGTAGAAGCCAAAGGTTTCTTAGTTTCTTAGTTGTTGGGTGTTGCTGCTGATTTGCACTTACAGGTGGACTAGAAAACTATAAAATTAGAAGTATTTTCTTATCTTTAATAATCAGAACCATTAATGAATTAAAGGGGCTTTGTTCCTTTTTTAATTTTAATTTCATTTTTTTGGAAATAATCAGCTTCATCCTTTTTGTGTGTCCTCAGGCATTGACTCAATTTCCCCTTCATTAAACATTTGCACATACCGTATTTTCCGGACTATAAGCCGCTACTTTTTTCCGACACTTTGAACTTAAACAGCAGTGTTTCTCATGTATCGGCGGCACGTAGCTCGTTAGCTTTTTACAAGCTAGCAAGCTCCGTACCACTGATACATTTAGCGTCGTCACATCAGACCCGGTCAGAGTGGACCACATGAAACTGTTTGAATAAATTCAATAGCGGCTTAAAGACAGGTGCACTCAATAGTCCAGAAAATATGGTACTTTAAATATATACAGTGTATATTATATAATATATATTTTGAATAAAGATTTGGTTCCATCCTTGCTAAGTAGCTAAGCTGCAGATTTGTTGTTTGCTGCCTCGTTGCTACATTTCTTTGCAAAGTCCAGAAACAGTCGGACACATGAGGCCTAAAGTGGTCGTGTGATTCAAAGAGGATGGAAACCAACCACAGTCTTGGTCTATCACGCTCCTACTGGTCAAAAACATCAAAAAATACCTTTAATAAAAACAATTTCTGCCAAAAAGGTCAATAATGAAAATAGCTGTTTATTGTCGTCTTTCAAACTAAATCTGTTTCTGCAAAGTAAAATTATTATTCAACCAAAATATTGTAACATTTTTCATTTGTTATAACAGACATGACTCTGACTGTAGCCTTGCTAAATGTGAGGCATAATTAATTAATCAAAGAGATAATATTTGATACCTCATAGGCGTTTAAAGTATGCAAATTTGCCGTTTAGATATGTACCAGTTTTTTTTCCCCAAGTACTGTCCTCTTTATTTTATCCCTCTGGGGACTTACCCAGACCTCTCACTGTGCTGGGACTTATTAGAGATGTTTAACTCTGCTTAATCCACACCATACATGTTTCATAAGGATAAGTAAAATAATAAATCTCACATTTAGGTGCAGGAAATGGCTCGTCTTGTAGGGATAAAGAAGTACATCCTGACTGTCTTCCTCACATACATATACCAACATCCTAAACTTGTGTTATTTCTGGGTCATTGTGTGATGAAGAACTGGAGAGAAGTGAGTCCACTCTTTATATTTCAGTTTTCTCGCACTTCGTTAATCATAATTCTGTAATTTATTAGGTTTTGAATCAGTGATGCAGACATGAAGTTGGTCTAAAACGATGACTGACTGAGCACTGTCACTCACAAAGTCCCATCCTCAGCTCGTGTGTTGGTGTTGGATGGTCTTGTCATGTAGCTGTACTGTTTGCAGTGGCTATGTTTCAGAACATGATGTTTGACTTGCCCGGTCCTCTGATGTCCTGACACTGCTATTGCACTTCCACCATTAAATTTTTAACACTTGAAAGAGGTCCAAAACAGCTTTTTGCTTTTATTAATATGTCAGCACACGGGATGGTGTCAGACCTCCGGTACCTTCAAATATTTACCCTCGTGCGCAAAACATTTCAACATCCATAATGACCACTTGAACTCTTTGCTCTTCCCTGTTTCCAAACAGCGTAACGTGGGGAGCGAGCGCTTGTTTGTGTAATGTCGCATTAACCTGTTCAGCCATTCAACCGGCCCTCTGAAGCCGAGCAAGTCCAGTGCTGGAAAGACTCTGCAACAACCTCTTGCAGATGGGAACCTTTAATTTTTAAAGCGTTTTCATCCGCATGGCTGATCCTCCGCACGTTGCGTCACGAACCGTGAGTGCTAATCCCAGTCGCCTACCACCCTCCTATCTGCTAAGAAAAATCTGCCAGCTAAATTATATCTCCATCTTCAACTCTGCAGTGTCTTTTTGAAGGGATGTTTTGATTGGTGCCTACTGAACCAGGAGCTGTGTAGTTTTAACTGAAGTCCACTCATGGGACAAAGCCCAAGGTGGGAGAAAAAGAGTGTAATTGCCCTTTAAATATTAGTGTGCTTTTTCTGGCAAATTTAACAAGATGCAGGAAGACAGGCAATAACATGGAACAACCTTTAATGTGTAGTATCTGTAAGATGTGGAGTCATTGATACGGACTTTCAAATTAATTGAAGTGTAAAGTTTTATTTATTAATTGATTCTTTATTTAACCCGAAAATAAGACTCTTGAGATTTAAAATCTCTTGTGTAAGAGTGTCCTGGCCACGACAGGCAGGAAGTTGCACTGAGAACCATTTTCTCATTTTGCTGAACTCTCCGACCTCGCTAACACACCCTGTACAAGCAGTCTAACACACTGTCTGTTGAGCAGCTCCTCTAGATAAATAAGGAGTTTGGGGTCTTGGTCAAGGACACCGCTGCTGAGATTAAGAGAGAAAGGCGAGCGCTGCTCTTTTACTTTCCCCACCTGTTTTTATATTGGTGCTGAACGGCTTGTTTCTCTGTCCTTCAGGCCACCACCTTGCTAGCTTGCGACATTAATACTGTATCGGTATCTATAAATTGATATAGCACTGGTTTATAGTAAAAAAAAGTTTATGTAAAAGTGAAAACTCGGTGGCATTGAGCAGCACTGATAAAAATAAGACGGGCACAGTGAAAATGTCTCCTCACACTAAAGCTGTAGCTTGTTCCCGTCCTTGTAATTGTTTAAAATGATGTCTTTGAACTTTCATTAGCATCTGATTAACAGCATTTGTACTGTCCATGAAGGGCGGAGAGATGTGTGTATTTGGACATACATGTGTGTATTTGTACATGTGAAGTGGGTGTAATGTGCACTGCACCACTTCTGTCTCCCTCTACTGGCAGTGACAGTAATTACACAAACACAGTGTTGACGTGTGCTTCAGGGTAACTGTTAGCTAACTCATTAGCTCTGACAAGTCATTGGTGGTTCCAGTATATTGTTCAAATCCACGTTAAATGGCATCACCAGAGAATCTAATGAATGTATTGTGATGTGTTTCCAGTGGGATTTTATTGGACCATTGAAACAAAACATTATAGCTAGCTAGCTAATGTTGCTACATGTACTAACTATCAACAGTGATCCAACAAACTACTCATTACTACTGCAGCTGCTACTAGACGTCAAAGTTTTCTGGGTGAGATGATGAAAGTCACATGACACTTGGACAATGAACGTCACGGATGATTAGTCATGAACTCTGGTTTAAAGCTGCGAGAATCAATATTTTTTGTTTACACATATGATCATTGGTTATGTCGGCAGTGTTGCTCGTCCAAACCTTTTCAACTCATTGTTTTGGTTTTCTGTCCCAGTATTTTTACAGTTTGGGTTAATTTTGCAGCTAAACAGTCCAAACGTTTCCTCAGGAGGTAAAAGACAGGGCGATCAGGAGAGTTAATATTGGATTATCAGCTCTAAAGTGATGATAAACAACCACCTCTCTGCTAGCATTTTGGTACAAGTGATGATATGCCAGTGTTGTGTTTTCAGCTGCCTCTAGTTTCCCAACAAAGCAGTTACTTCAGTCCTGTCTCCTAAAAGGTTGAAAATAGTTCACTTTAAAGTACTGCATGAACCTGCTTTACTTCATCCCAGTACTACGCTCTGGTATCACTTGGATGCAGTTTGATCGTTGGTTTCTTCCATTATTTCATGTTAACAAACAACCACAGCTTTTCTTTACAAGATGTGAAAATGATTATCTTTGTCTGAAACACACACCAGACCAAGCTTAGCTTAGACTTTCAGCTTTTACTGCTTCTTAAGCTGAAGCTTTAAAGACTGAGTTTAAAAAAAGATAAAACGCAGCAGTAGCAGGAGTCAGTCCCCCACCGCTCGATCTTCATGTGGTTGTCTATGCTAAGAAAGCCCAAGTCAAACAGGATGGAGGAGCTAGTCGACTGTTTTAAAAGCAGAAGCTTCTGAACGCTGCAGTTTTGAATATGTTTTTGACATGCGATTCAGTTTCCCAGACACAAAGAGTGTTTTCTAGAAAGCATGTCATGCTTTCCCCAAAAAAAAAAATCTCTGAACCCTGCCATTTTATGTTAGAATTCAGAAGTCTCTGTGGTCCTCTTTGGATGGTTTTGTTTGATAGTTTCCTTGGTGGATATGAAAGATTAATGCGGCAGAAGCACCTGCAGCAGTTCCTCAATGACAGCTGTAAAAGTGCAGCAGAACAGCTGTGAGAAGACAGCCCGACTGCCATGCCCCCGTAAAGCAAACTGTTAAACATGGTGTCACAGCTTTGTGAGTCATCTTGTAACTGCCCCGACAATCACAATCGACTTTCCCTCTGCCGAGCCTTCGATGCAGACGCAGTGTTTTTTCTGTCACTGCACGTGTACCTTCGACCTGTGCTGCATGCCTCAGTGCATTGTGGTTAGGTTTCATGTTGGGTGTTGACTCATGTTTTTTGAGCCTTTGCTTTTGAGAGACTTTGAGCATTTATCACACATTAAAAGCGATACAGGCAGCAAGCAAATACATCGTTTAGCCTGTTAAATATCAGGAGTTTAGAGAAGGTAAATCAACACAAAAGCTGCATCGGATCTTTTCTCCACCTGTGGTTATAACAGAGGAAGGTCTGAAATGATTGTTGCAGTGGGTCCACATCTGTTGAGTCAGAATATGTTTACAGCAAAGCTCCAGATACATATGGTGTGCACTGTGGCGTGCAAGAAGCTGTGTTTGTGTGGGTTTCCTCTAGGTGCTTCAGCTTCCTCCCACAGTCCGAAAACTGTGGCGTCGGCTGTGGGTGAAATGGAAACTTTACGGTTGTGAACTTGTTCATCTACCTGTTTATAGACCAATGGTCTGTCTGAAAAATAAAAATAAAATACACCCCTGCAATGCTGCATGATCCAACCCTGCCATGTAGAAAATGAATATGTGTTGTTTACTTACATTCATATGTAATAAGTAAAATATACTGAGTGCTTGATGTAAAGAAAGATTGTACCTTATGTCAGGACATTTAAACATATAGGAGACATGAAATAAAAATAAAGGAAGAATAGGTGCTGTACTTTATAGTTAAACTAGAAAGCACTTAGAGAGCACAAACCTCCACCAAGGCATAATCATTATTATTATGACATTACCCATTTGAAGAGATCGGAAATTTTCTGGATTTAAGGATTTTTCTCCAGACAGAACCTCGTCCTCTTGTCTTTCCCAGAATGTAGTCACTTCTTTGTTGGGTAATACCCTCTCTAAAAAGAAAATATATAAAGTTTTTATATAATGTTGATAACAGGAGAACTGGATTTAATTCATACTGGCAACACCTGGCACTGCAGCTGAACTACCGTATTTTCCGGACTATAAGCTGCTACTTTTTCCCGACGCTTTGAACTTAAACATCGGTGTTTCTCATGTATCGTCGGCACAAAGCTCGTTGGCTTTTTACAAGCTAGCAAGCTCCGACACATTTAGCGTCGTCACATCAGACCCGGTCAGAGTGGATCACATGAAACTGTTTGAATAAATTCAATAGCGGCTTAGGTGCGCTCAGTAGTCCGGAAAATACGGTATACTAGTATAAGGCCCAATCCCATTTCTGATATTTACCCCCCTACCCCTTGAAATGGAGTTGCAAGGGGTAGGTGTTGAAATATCTCCTATGAAATGGGACAACCCCTCAAAACCTGTTATGCCATCAGCGATCACTGATGGCGCTATAGCCTACAGATGCAACAACTTTACAGCAAACAATTCACCGTGCTCTCAGCAGCTGTAGTCCTCTGGCTGTTATCAAGTAACAGGCATGTTTAATTTTTGATGGGTATAACAGGACAAGTGAGTGTTACGTTAAATCAATGCTAATGTGAATAGCCTGAATAGACACACGTACAACAACTTGCGCGTTTTTTGCTACGTTTGTCATAAACAAGCGAACTTTAAACAGCATCAAACTGATAATGTGCTCCTGGGAAATGACAGCCCTCCCCATTCATCTCATCATAAATCGGGACACCCCTGCCCTTTATGTGAACATTCAAAATAGAGGGTTAAGGCTAAGGGCTAAGACCAAGGGGTGAATTAGGATTAGGCCTCAATCAGGTCTCTGCTGTCCTAGAAAAGATTAAAATTTTAGTTTAATACCATTTGCCTACTACATTTTTAACATGTTATAGGCTCTGGTTGAGTTTCACAGTCATATTTCTTGGTATATTTCTTCTTCTTTTGTTGAACTACAGTGCCAAGCTGCAGGATTGAAAGTGAGGTTACCAGCTTTTCCCACCTTCAACCTTTATTCCTCATGTAGATCATGTTTAATCTAAACTAAATGAATCTGAGAACAGAACCTTGTGCAGTGTGTTGTTTGTACTTGTTCCTTTGCTTATATTTTGAAGGTAGAAAGAAAATCATTTGATAAAATGTAATTGTGGAGTGACTTGGTGTCTCTATTCAGTGTTTAAAAAAACTGCATCACAAACATACACTGTAAAAAAAAGATGGATGTAGCCAGTGGGTCTCAAAGATGAAACCAATGCAGAAGCAGAAAAAAGTGTAATACCACCAATGGCCACTAGATTGTGCCTCCAAACACCTCTGACTCCAACTGGCTTCAATTCAGAAATCCATATTTTTAGTGAATATGTCTTTTCCTGAAGTCATTCTGATGTCATTAGATGAAGTCAGCTCTTCTTCTCAGTGATGTGGTGTCCATCTGAAAATCATTGCATCATTAAGGAGATATTAGGCTGAGAGAGGAGGAGGAGTTAGGGGTGAGGTTAGTTTGATTGACAGGTCTAGTCTCCAATGATTTGAAGTTCACTGGACTTCTCTGGTGAACTCCAGCTTCAAACACAATGGGGATTGTCCTTGGGTTCAAGGGTCAGACCTGCCTCCTCACTCCAAATATGGTAAATGAAGTACATTTATATAGCGCTTTCATGACCTAAGCTAGGTCCCAAAGCGCTTTACAAGGCAACTCATTCACCCATTCACACACACACACTCACTGCAAGGCGCTAGCCACCATTGGGAGATGGAGCAACTTAGGGTTCTGCGTCTTGCCCAACGACACTTCGACATATGGACAGGAGGAGCTGGGGATCGAACCCACAACCTTACCATTCACAGGTGACCCGCTCCACCACCTGAGCACAGTCGCCCAGTATTACACTAATGGCTCATTCACACTGGGACCTACTTGCTTCTCTTCGCTTCGGATCGCTTGGGACTGCCCCCCTTCGGTAGCATTCACATTGCCGAGGATAGTGCCTCCTCAGTGTACCTGGCCGTCATTCGTGACATCATCTTTTATGCGACACACAGATGTGGAAAGAAGCGATGGAGGAACAACTTTTTAACTTTTTTAATTCCTCCCTGCACTGCTGCAAAGTCCTGCGGTAGCCACGTGCAGCCATCTGATCCGAGAGTTGCTTGTAAATCCTTTCATTTCTGACCGCGCTGTCCAGCTCCCGCTGAATGTTCTCATCTGCGACTAATGTCTAAAAGGTTTGCACCTCGTCCTGAGTCCACGGGGCAGGATTTCTAGTAGCTGATGCCATTTCTCTTCTTGTTGTTATTTTAAACACTTCTGCATGGTTCGGCGAAGATTTAAAAAAAGACGTGCTTGCGGGGACAGATTACTGCAGCGCAGTGATGACGCAACGACACAGTGACGATTCCGACCAATAAGATTTTAGTACCTGCTCCGACCTGACCAGGTACTTTTTTTGGAACCGCAGGAGAGGAGGTACGAAAAGTTGTACCAGGTACCAAGTTCTAGGTACTTTTT